>JAQZBX010019581.1:0-33651 GCA_029593785.1 Cabassous unicinctus | reverse complement strand
TGTAATCTAGGACCAGTTTGAGGACTGCTGGTTGAATCCAGATAAGTCATTATTACTTATGTAATTAAGTCAGATTATTAGTCCTATCCCTAATTGGTGAGGTGTTTGGAGGGGAGAATGAGCAGGGCTGACTCCATCACTGAGCTGTTAAATAAAGTACGTGGACTTTGTAATCACTGTTTTCCTTTTGCTTGTACGTTCATTTGTTTTGTTCCTGATGGTCTTCTGTGTTCCCTGACTAAATTCTGACCACAAAAATGAGAAGCAATTCGACTTTGCCTTTTAAAAGCAGTTTATGGGCTCTGATTTCCTACCTTTGCCTCATGGTCTCCATGGCTTTTTTCTTTCATGGACAGGTTATTGACAGCCACCTACATTATTAACAGGCCTATTTAGAGGTGATGAAGTCCCACACCTGGCCCACTAGCCTTCAACAATATTCAGAATTATACCCATTTTATAAAAGGCCAGGTTTTAGATAAAATGAAACGTCTTGATTTTCCAAATTTAAATCTTGTCTGTAGTGGGGACTGTGAAAAGGGCTACCCATTGTACATGTCTTTGCTTGAATTCCATTAATAATGTACACATTTCCTCAGTGATCAAAATTCCCACTCCTTCTTTGCCTCTTCTGTGAGCTTACCTTTTTCCCAAGATTAACCAGTGTTAGGTTCAGAGTACTGCTGATTGTAAGTATTCAGTAAATTAAGGAAAATTTAAAATACATGCATTAAGTCTAGAAAGGGAAAAATAATTAGCTCTTGCAAAACTTTAAATTACTCCATCTAAAACATATTATTTGAGAAAACATCAAGTGTGTTTGTTGACTATTCTGGCATGCAGTTTATTGTATCAGTGAGTCAGCATATTGCAGTCAAATTCGTAGGACTCCAGGTTACTTCCACCAATTCTCTAGTTTTGTTCTTTGTTTCAATTAAGGTATGAACCAAAAGTAAAAAGAGAAAACATGAGTTACAGTACTTGAAGTACCTGGCCCAGCAACTAGAAAGTGCTCAGATAATGCATTTATTCTTAGGGAATGTTTTTATTGTCAGTCGCAGACAATTATTTCTGCTTTTTAAAGTCTTATGGAGTCAGTTTTCTTTAAAAGATGGTCTTTTAAAAGATGCTTTATCTGCCTAATCAGCGGAGAAATTTTTCCTGTTACTGTGTTGTCTTCTTGAGATTAAATCATACAGATTTCTTAGTCTTGTTTACTTTTGTACACTTGATTCATTTGGGTTGCTTTTATCAGAATAGCCTTATTTCCACAGCCTTGAGATGATGGTACAGCCCAAAGCAATGGTGACCAGAGACTGATAGTGAATTACCTTATGCTTTTCCAGTGCGTTTTTCTGTGGTTCACATTATCTTCTTTTGAAATTTCCCCCCAACGTCAGCCCTCCCAGCAGACCTAAGAACTGAGATAGAGGGACTGCACTGCAAGTTCTTTGCTTGCCAACAGTACCAAAGGATTTTGGATAGTCAAGGCTTCCTCTATTGAGATATATTACAAACAGTCCTTGATTCCAGTAATTATGAATGTTATTACCCATGAAACAATCTAAACAACTTTTGAAATTACGTTTAGATTTAGCCTGTTTTCCCCTCTAGAGGTAATACGTTCTCTAAGCTTACCACATCCTGTGTAAAGACTGCCTGTCTTTTATGTCTCCTTTTTACCAGATATGAAAGGGATGCCCAAAAACATCCCTAACAAGAACTTGATCATCGCTTTTCTCAGCTTTCATTATTCCAGACAAAGTGATTTTAAACTTACAGGTTTTCCAGGCCTCCCCCTTTCTTGATCAGCTTCCTCTCGACTGGACTGCTTTCAGCTCTTCAGAGGATACTGTACAGATAGAAGATGGAATACCAGCTGCAAACATACCTCAGATTTATATATTAAGAGAAAAGCATTTTTTAATAACTTAGCTGATTACCTTTAGTTTATTTTTGGCCTTTTGGCTACAGTGGTGCATTAGGTTTTAATCTTTAGAGAATAGTTATCAGTGACCAGCATTTCCTCTTCTTGGGTTGTAACTGACAGCTTGCAGCCCATTGATCATCCTCCAAGTGTAATTTATATTCATTTCCCTTAAATGCGTGCCATTACAGTTGCCCACATCTCAGCTTCTGTGCCACTGTTCTGTCTATTCACATAGCCCTGTGAAATCTTTCTGTAATTCATCTCTCATCAGCTTGGCATTCATTTCCCTTCTATCACCTTCAAACGCTGGCTCAAATTCACTTCCTCTAGGAAGTGTCCCTTGATTAACCCTGACACTGCTCACTCATACTCAGTATCTAGATTACATAAGGAGGAATGTCAGCATCCAAGTTCCTCTGTTGGTCTGAATTTTGTTGTAATTATCATTTTTTCCAGTCTGACTGTTTCATATTCCTTTTTTACTGAGTTTGGAAGGTATTCAAGAGCTTGGGGAGAGTCCTGAAGGGAAGCTACCACTTCTGGACTATTAACAGATACTTTCAGGGTTTTCCAGGTGTATTCCTAGAAGCCGTTGAGTTGCCTGCAAGATGCATTTCTGAACACGAGGGCTCTCACTGGAGTCTTTATAGCCAAGTCACCATAGGAAGATTTTCCTGGAAGCATAAATTTCCCGTTATTCCTTTTTCCTCGTCAAATCTCTGAACGTCTGTCACACTCTCTATAGGTAGCTGCTTTTCATAAAATATTTGATAAATCTTAGGTACAGTGATATTTATGATTACTACATATTATCAAAAGTTTTCTCTCAATCTCTAAAATTGTCTGCAGATTTTCTCTTTTATTTTACTTTTTAATAGTGAATATATTCAGAATGTTCAAAATTTACACAATGTGGAAAGATATATATTGAGAAGCCTGGTGCCCCACCCCTGTCTCTACCCTCTGTTCCCCATTGTCCCCTGTAGAGAACTTCTTTTATTGGTTTTTTGAGTATTCCATTTTTGTGCAAGTACAAGCATACAAATATATATTTTAACCCCTACTTTCTAACTCAAAGCATATTATACTCAGAGCATATTATATAATGTGTTCTGTATACCCTGCGTTTTTCCTTGTCGATCTTTCCATATCAGTTCAGAGAGAGCTTTGTTACTCTTTACGTCTTCATATCATTCTGTTGTGTAAATGTGTTATAGTTTATTTAGGTGGCCCCTAGTGACGGACCCTTGGGTTGTTTCCAATATTTTGCTGTATAAACAGTGTTGTAATGAATAACCTTGTACACACATCATTTTTTAAATCTATGCCTACTGATATTTATCCTCTGTTTCCTTGCCCATTTCCTTGTGGACATCTTAAGCCACTGTAAAATTGGTATGTATGATGTTTTTATCTCCCTTAATATATCCACAATGACTTCCTGACTAGGGAAGTAATGTCTTGAACTGTAGGATGCCTCCAATACAGACTTCTCTTGTTTCATCTGAGTCTTAATTCTGGTCTCCTTGGACATCTTTAAAGTGAACTGAGCTACAAGAGACAGAATATAATTAAAAAGAAATATCCCACATGCAGATTTAGCTATGGAATTAAACTTTGAGATGGTATTTTGCCACACAATGAAATAGTAAAATTTTAATTAGGTTATTGGCTACTTTAGAGAAAAGGAATGAAAAATATTATACTGAGATTTAAGAGTAGAGATTTAAATGTAACTAGATGTAACTAGATGAGCAACAAATTAGTGTCACAGTATACTGGTCAGGGTTCATAATTCTGATTCTGAATTCTTACTTTAATAAAATGATCTGTGTATTCATCTGTATCTATTTACGGGTTCAGAAGTTGCTTTGTGGGTGCATTTATAATACATAGCTTCTCAAAGGACAGATTGCAGACTTTTTAAGTGAAAAATTTATTTTATTCTCCAGTCTTTCTTTTTTCTTTATTTCCCGTCACATCTGGTTTTGCATAAAGGAACTGTGGTGCACTGTGAACCTTGCTTTTTCTATATGTAAGCATAAGTAGTCTTTTCCCAGAATTTAATATCCTCCACTCATAGATAAATTCACTTTATTCCTATCATCTATCCTTTTGGACTACTTACTATCCCATTCAGTTTGGTATCAGAGCCAATTATTATGGGTAAGATATTAAGAATAATGCAGAACTCAGAGCAAGATTCCTAGTAAGGGAAATTCTTTAATTCCTCAGATTCCTCATCTGTAAAATGTGGCTAACATCACTGTGTCTTCCCTCAGTGTTACTGAGAAGGGGTAGAGATGAGGAGTGTGAAATACATAGCACAGTGTCTGGCACGTGGTAGGCACTCAAATAGTAGATGTCCTACCTTATCTCTACATTTATTACTTTATGAGTTTCTCTTGTCTTTGAGGGACCCGTAAGGGTTATTGTAAACAGTTGAATAAATTATTCAAATACTCTTCAATGATCGTTTCACTCAAAAATATGAACATGGCTATAAAGGTTATTAGAGATCTGTGTTAGCGTGCTTATATATAATTATTTGGTCTCTCTAGTTTGTTTCTAATGTACCTATTTTTTCTGGCAGTTCATTAGGAATTCTGTCGGGGTATACACTTCTATCAGCACATTATCAGCAGCTGAAGAATTTTCAGTTTTCTGCTCACTCAGGGCTTGTAAAAATTGAATATATATCGTTTCCCCTTTATCATGTTGAAAATCTCTGGTTCATGGTCTGTTGAAATTCATCTTGATATATTCAAAATGCATCTCCTGGAAGCAGCGACAATGCGCAAGGCTTGAGTACACTTAATTCTCAGTGTTTTTGTTTCAATTCCTTTTCTACACTTTTTACTTGGAGATATTTTGTTTTAATCTTCTCTTCCCCTTTTTTCTAGCCAAGTTTTTTGTTTGTGAAAAGTAATATTTTTCCAAGCTGTATTCTGTGTGATACAATATGGCCATGTTTCAAGATGTTCCTCAGCTCTCGCATCCAGCTACTAATTCAGTGCTCTGAAAAAACTAGATGATGTTTTTGGTGATGGGTCAGTGCCAGTGGAAGGAAATAATTTTGCAGAAGATGAATCCATTTCCAAGTAATGCTGGCTGAGTAGAAGCTTACATTGGAATTAGTTAGGTTGTCTGATAGGAACCAAATTTGACCAAGACGAGGCTGTGTATGTTAACTGTCTTTGTTTGCTCATGTCTATGCCTTATGTTATGTATGTATATGGAATATAATTTCATTTTGTTAGTAATTTTCGGCTTTAGAAGGATTAGAATAGTAGCTTTTATTCCCCTTATTGGGTGTTCTAAAAATATTTTTAATCAAATTTAAAATAATGACCTTTTTAAAAAACATTTTTGTGTGCCTGGCCCTTTACCATATTATCTCATTTCAGCCTTGAACCAGTCCTGAAAGAAGTGATTGTTATTAACCCCATTTTACAGACAAGGAAATAAGCTCAGAGAAGTTAAGTAACTTGCTCAAGTTAACACAGTTACTAAGTGACTGAACTAGATTTTGGGTCCTGGGGCCTGATCTAACTGAATCAATTTTTGATTGACACTCTCTTGTGTCCATTGTAATGCCAGTGAGATTTCACTTTAGCACTTTACTTTCTGGTGATTTTCTCGAAATATAAAGCCTCAGTGGCAAAAAAAAAATCCTCAATATTTTCCTCTGCATACTATGGACAGGGAAGGATGGAAGGATATTGTCAAGACCTGCTAATTCCATATATCTCCTATTGCCAGGAGATAGAGAAATTTCAGTTTTCAAATTTGAATGACTTTTCAAACATTTTGAGACAAAGATAAATTTGGGCTTTTTTCCAAATCATCAGAATGATGATAAATTAATAAAAAAGGAAAGACATTTGTTATTACTTTCTATTAAGAAAATTAAATATTGTTCTAACAAAAATTTTACTTTGCTGCTTGCCCATGAATTTTATTTTTAAAACTTGTTTCAACAAGCAGTAGTAGAAAGCAGGAAATATATTTTTTTTCCTAGACAATCTAAGAAAACTAAATATATGATGTATTGATTATCAACTCATAGGAATAAAAGTCTTTTGCTCATCACCAGGTAGGATTATTAGTACCTTTTTGTCTACCTTTTATTTTTTAAGGTTTGTATTCAGTAGTATCATTAATTGTATATGTATATGTGTATATGCCAGGCACTTTGAAGTACATATTTCATCACCATTTTAGAGATTAGGAAATCAAGTATTGGAAGGCTTAATTCATTTGCCCATGCTACAGCTGGCAAGTAGCAAAGATGAGAATGAAATCTTGGTCTGACTCCAAATCCTGTACATTTCTTCCTGTTGCTGTAGTGTTGATACTGAGGAGAATGGGTGATACTTAATGGCAGGCTAGGGAAGCTACCCAGGTGAGAACTTTTCCCTAAATCAGCTTTATAATTTCTCTGAAAGTTGAGTTCATAATAAATTAGTTGTATCTTTCCCTTTCTCAGCTTCCAAAAAAACCCACCACCACAACAAAAAAAAATGATTTACTGCTTGTTTTCCTGTAAAATGTGTAAAACGTATATATTGAATAACGAATTCAAAACAGTAGGTGATGATAAATAACAATTAAAGTTCATTGTTAGTGGTATATTTAAGCTTTATATGATAAGGTAAGGTGATTTTAATTGTTGGGGCTCACTAGAGGCTTATATCAAACGTATCTGTTTCATAATGAGCCAGCCAGGCATATACAGGGTCCTTGCCTTTATTAAATTGTGCAGAGAAATTCCTTTGTAAAGTATGAATGACTTTTCCTTCTCTTAGGGAGACAGATTACTAATTTTTCACATTAATTAGGTTCCACCTCCTTTTCCTGCCTGCAATTCTAAAGGTTATACTTATTCCCATAGTCTTTGACCAACCCAACTGTGTAATCGAAGTTAAAAAAAAAAATTAAACCCAAGTTTCAATCTTGGTTTTTATAGTGTACTTTTTTTGGCTACTAAAGAGGGGACTAATGGCTCTACTTCCTTCTTCTTTCATATTTTTTTATTCCATTTTGTTCCTTCTTGTACCTCTGCCATATGCCACAAATTACACAAAACTAAACCCTGTGATATGAGATACAGTAATAAAAGAAGTGGAGCGCCCACTCAGCGCCGTTATGGTCAGAAGTCTACTCGAGTATCCAGGTCATGAAAATGAGCAATGGAAAAGGCCTAAATGTCATCTGTACTTGGGAATAATGATTGCATTTCATTATTTTGTGTTCTTATAATTTCAAGCAGAGTATCATGTCTCAGCATATATAGTATAAGATTGGGGCCTATAGGGCATGTCTGTGAACAGGGTGTGTGGGTTTAGGATGAGAAAATGGTTGGAAGAAAGCAGACCCTGACTTCGTAGCTAAAAATATGAATAAATGAAGTTCCATACCGCAAATTGAGTAAAATTTGATGATGGGGGATTACTGGAACATTTTATTAACTTGGGGTTTGCTTTTAAAAAAATTAACTTCAGAAAAAAGTTGAACCTCTGAGCTTATGTGTAAGGGTTTGGCTTGTGCATTGTGGTGATTACAGCAGCTGGCACTGTTAGCCAAACCCCTTACCGTCACACCCTGCAGTGACCCTGCTCATTTTTTCCTCTCTCCTCCTCTCTTCCTCTTCTCCTCCCCGCCTCCCTTTCTCTTTTCTCAGGGTCCACCTGCCTTCCTGACTTCCTTGCCTTGGCCTTGTACCTTTCAGTACCACCACGGGATAACCCTTCTCTTTATCTCTCATTATAAGCCTGGAGTAGCTTTGGTGACTTACCCAATTACAACATTATTTAGAAGTTAATTAGAACTGGGCGTCTGTATACATAATCTTTAACAATCCAGCTTACATTCAGAATTGATCTTTGATAAAAGAGCCTCACAGTTTTTAACAGTATCATGGAGTTTGGCATTTTCAGTACAGGTGAAGCAGGTTGTATCACTGAGGCAGATACTCCCGCTTACAATACTATTTGAAACAAAGATGCCTTTTTCCCCCACTCAAGTTTTATTGTTCAAAGAGCCAGTACTGAAAAGGAATGAGAGGACAAGCACATACTTTCTTTGTCTTAGTTTTTACTAATCAAATAACCATTTTATTAGAAGCAAGTATTCTCCATTAGACAGTGTAATTCTAGTTCAGTAGTTAAAAAAAAAAACCCAAAAACCTGGATTGTAAATAACAGAAGGATTTTCAGGTGGAAAGAGGGTCAGGAGAGGAATTAGAGTCGCCCTGGAGACCTAGGGTAAGTTTGTAATTATTTGGTGGCGGGGGTGGGGTGGGGTGGGGAGGAGTGCTCCTTTTATAGCACATCCTGTCTTTTATTCTGCCTTTTTCTTCTGAGATAGCATTTCCTTTTGGTTCTATTTCCTTTTTCACTTTACTCTTTCCAGACCCATGATTCTCAGTGCTGGCTGCACATTTAAAATCATCTTGGGGAAGAGAGGATGCTAGGACTCCAACCCCAGTGAGTCTTGATTAAAATTAGGGAAGCGGATGTAGCTCAGTGGTTGAGCACCTGCTTCCCACGTACAAGGTCCTGGGTTCAATCCCCAGTACCGCCTAAAAAAAAAATGATTCAGGTGAGGCCTGAGCATGAGTGTTTTTCAGAGCTTGCCAGGGGATTCTAATATGCAGTCAGAGTTGGGAACTTCTGTTTGAAACCCCCCTGACAAAACCAGCATGCCTTAGGAACCATGGAGTAGGTTGGATTTCAAGTCAAAAGCAGTGCAGTTCCGCATCGTAGTCTTGGCATTATCGACTGCATAGAGTAATCAAACATTGTCTAGAAATCTCCTGTCCTTCCAGAGAGGACAGATTTGTTCTCCTGGTACACAGCCACGGACTGCCTCAATGCCGAGGCCCAGTCCTCTGCTAGGAAGACACTGTCTCCTGGAAACAGTCTGGCCTTGTTTTGACAGTCCCAGTTAGAAGATTGACAGGGAGGAGTGCACGTAATGGCTGAGTATCTGTATCTGATGAGCCTTCTCCCAATTATGGGGTCACTCAGCTGCTCTCAGAGCTGTTTCAAAACAGGTGCTAATGTACATCCACGGACAGCAAGGAATTACACAGAAACTGCTAACTAGGAGCATGAACAGAGTTCACGTGCTGCAGCCCCTTCTGGAGGTTGGTTTCTCACATACCTTTTGATATTTTTCACTGCTGCTTCTGTGAAACATTAAACTTGACAGATTTACCTCCTTGATGCTTTGTCGTGGCTGCTCAGAAAAATTAGTCAAAAGAAGCTTGGTTTTTCCTGTCTCTGCTATGGCTTGTGAGAGGAACTCTTTCTCAGGGAAAAAAAAAAGACATGGGGCTTTGGTCGTTTTGATGGAGAAATTAGGAAGCGTGATAGTTTATTCACAGTCACAGTTTTCATGCCAGCTCCTCACGGATGCTGAAGAGGTACATGTTGAAGGGTCCTTTTGACAGGTCTCTGTCTGTGTTCTTTGGTAGAAGCGTTTCTGCTTAGGGATCTGGAGTGAGTTTAGCCCCCGTTCCTGTGAACATGACCTTCTTTGGATAAAAAGTCTTTGCAGGTGTAATCAAGTTAAGATGTGGTCATACTAGACTAGGGTGGGCCCTAAATCCAATGACTGGAGACACAGCGGGACACAAAGAAGAAGGTGTGAGATTCGGGGGTGCAGCCACAAGCCAAGGAACACCTGGGATTGTCAGCATCTGCCGGAAGCTAAGGGGAGGCAAGGAAGGATTCTCCCCTAGAACTGGGAACATGGCTATACTTACACCTTGTTTTTGGACTTCTAACCTCCAGAACTTTGAGAGAAGACATTTCTGTTGTTTTGCGGTGATCTGTTACAGCAGTCCTAGGAAACTGATATACCACCTAAAAGAAGTCATCTTATTGGTCAGCCACCTTTCTTCTACTTAACGGCCAGTTTTAAATAATTTTTAAAGCAGCATGTCTATATGAGGTCAGTTTGTCAGTATGAGAAGATTCATAGAGTATTTAAAACATGTCCATGTTACATGTAATCATGGCATTTGACTTAGTTTTGCTCAAGAATGAGGACTCTATTTGCACCCAGTAGACTTTTTGGTCAACTTTCTGACCCAAATGTATACTGTGATTTAGTGGAGATTGAACATTGATATGATTGAAGCTTATTCTATACAAACTTTTTTAAGGTTGACAATCCATCTGAAAATATTATGAAATATTTCTACAAAATTGACTGTAGATAAAGTAACTGCTTTGGGAAGTAGGAATATATTTTAGGCTTGCATTCTGGTGTTTTTAAAAGTTTGTTTCTTCATTTACTCATTCATTTAATAGATCTTTATTAAGCATCACCCATGTGTTAAACTCCTTGATCTGTATCAGGGGTCTTAAATGCTGATAAAGGCCACGCAGATAATACAACTAAGTGAGGCAGGTTGGGTGGTGTAGAATAAGAAGAGGTGAGAACTGTGGTCAGCTGGAGAGCATGGTCCCACCTAAAGCAGCAGCCACTATTCAGTTCTATGGCTGGGCATGAAGATTAGTATGAACAGTGCTGCCAGATGTTACTATTTTTACGACAATTTTGTAATCTAGATTTTTAGGTCAACTCTATACTGATTTTTTAAATGTTGGCTCAAGTTAAAACAAACAAGCAAACAAAAAACCCAATTCTGTGCCAGCCAAGTTAAAGCGTGTTTTTGTAGACTGAGGATTTTTCATGACTCTTGATCTCTGTAGCTCTGTTCCATGTGCCCTACCCCCACCTCACCCCAAACACGTGGAAACCATTTGAACAGGGTCGCTTACTTTAATGCATTCTCAGCTCTGAGAATTCCGTGTTAAGTAATTAAAAATTGTTGAAACAACAGATGGTAATAAAATATGTGCAATGAGAGATTCACTTCACACATACACTCCCCTCTTGACCCACCCACACAACTGTTAAAATTTGTGCATTAAGAACCAAACTGGTTACATGCATCTATGATTATTGGTGTGGAAAATGCCCATAAATATGGGCACATAAACTACCCAAATGACTACTTAAACGAGTTCTGGTCACATTATTTCTCAAAACAATTTCTGAAAGCAGTTGTGGTTGCAGTTAGCATGGTCCAGCCTTACATGAGCACATGAGGAGCACATGAGGCTATCGCCATGTGTGTGCATACCATTACTTTTAAGATGAAGTCAGTCTGGTGACTAGAGATCCCAAGTCATTGACATTTGCCACCAAACTATAAATTGTCCTCCCTCTGCATGGAACTTTATTTGGAAGGATTTCAAGAATGTCAGTTTTCCTAAAGTTGTGGTTTGGAGGCTAGAGTTTAGAATAAGGAAGGAACTACCACTTGAAGAGAGAAGATGGATTATACCTGTTTGTTTTAGCATTTGTATAAAGGTCTTGACAGCCTTGCTTAGTCAATTCCACTCGTTTTAACTGCTTTGGGAGAGGGCAGTGACTGTTGGTGTTTATCTTGCACAGATGAGGAAAGCCAAGGTCTAGTAGACTTCCTTGTCTATCCAAGATCACCGCTTCCAGTTACAGCCAAAGTTAACATCCATTCAGCCTTTTCTGGGCCATTTCGTCGGGGTCTCCCTGCTCCTCTTGGAGTAATCTGTGAGCTGAGGTGTATAAACTGGTGTGTGCAGAGCCGCTGAGAGAGCCAGCTGTGTTCCCTGCTCCTATGCAAATGCCCCACAGGTCAGGTATTTACATAAGACAAGGGAATGTAGCTATTCGTTGTCAAGAGAAGGCAGGCGCACTGAGGGAATTCTTTTCCTGGCAGGATTTATAGAAGGAGAAAATTTAGGAATTAGGAACTGTAAGCAAAGGAAGGAAAACCCAAGTCATTTAAGTTGACTTAGCAAGGGGTAAAGCCCAAGCCTTAGTACCTAAGATGACTGCTTTCACAGAAACCCCTCTTCCTATTCAGGATCAACTTCAGTAGCCAAGGTAGAAAGTAAACAAAGAGTGTTAAAAGATGGTTTCTTCTGGACTTTATTATTTTTTTAATGATAATGATAAAAAACAAAGAAACATGCAGTTTACCTCCTTTTCACTTAAAAGTCTTATTTTGGGAGCTACAGAAAATCAAGTGAGGGGATATTCCACTTACTGTGTGCTTTGTTCCTCTTTGCAGGAGAAACTATGCATTTCTACTTCATTCAGTGGTTTTTAAACACTGTGGTAAAGAGTAGTTATGCCCTTTACTGGAGTGTGGCTGTGTGTGTTTATATTTGTAGTCAGTTCTTAGTTTTTTGCAGGCTACTTAACTCACTTGTAAAATATCAGCAGGGCTGTTGATTATACCCTTTCCCCCCTGTTTTAGGTTTTTCAGCCACGTTTTTACTTTTTTACTATCTGAATGGAAGAGGATTGTTGAGTTAAGCTCAAATGATTTGAATCTGGTTCTTGAAGTAGTTTTGGGCTTAGTCTCTGAGAAAGTTAAAACTATTGCTTATATTTAGAGTTTGTGGTTATCTGTAGACTTAAATTTCATTCACTCTGCTTCCCTTGCCAGGCACATGCTTACCTCACATACCTAAATCCATTTCCATCTGCACAATTTCCCTTTGAATTTGTTCTCTTTGCCACAAATTTGAAGCTTCTTGAGATGGCAAGTCTCTAAACTGTCTCTCTCACTGCCACAGAAACAGTAGGGACTCAGCAAACACCATCAATAATGGCAATGCCAGGAAATGTTAGAAATCTTTTTTAGAGCAAGTTGAGGACCCTTGGTACCTTTTATAGAAGCCACAGTGGTGTGTACGCTTTTCACTCTGCACTGCAGCCAGAGCACCTGTTCAATGAGAGGAATCAGCTAAATTACTAGATGTAATTGATGTTTGTGCAAAACATAGAACATTTGTTTTTCTCTTCTTGTGGTTAATGCTCAGCTTGATAATTTAAACGAGCCTTTTTCTCTTCCCATCCCTCTCCCCATTCCATTACACACATTTTCCCCCCTTAGCCTTTGTCTCCTGGGCACTAACAGTTGCTAAATGTTTCTTATGGAGGATAATATGTTTAGAAAACAATTTCCATTCAAGATTGTAATGCAATTTGGCCCCTTTCTACAAGCCAGGCAATGAAATGCAGATATGATGCATTTACCTTCTCCAAGTTGAGTCATTTTAAAGTTTATGCACGTAATATATAGTTTTTAATAATCTCTCTGCTATAGAGCATAAACTGGTCTATGAACAAGGACGGCCTGATGAAACTCGCTTCCCTGTAAACATGGCTTGAACAGAATCAGTCAATTTCAAGGCAGATTGGTGTCAGTGCAGAGAGACCAGGATAAATAGACAATGACATCACTTGAAGAAAAGAAAAATCATTAGAAGATCCAGGACATGGGGGTGCAATTGGAACGATGAGAATGGGCTTTGCCATTCTTTATTCTAAGTGTGGAACAATCCACCAGAAGGCCTAGGGGTTGCCTCTATTTTTAAAAAATAAAAATAAAAGCGGATGGTTTTAAGGTTAATTCAGACCACGTAAGCAGTGAATAGAATTTGAACACTCTTCCCAGACAGTGGTTTGGTTTGTCTAATTTCTTGCCAACCCATATTTTTTAATGAGTTATTGCATGAGCCAAGGGAGAGGGTCATTGTGAGTTTTTAGCTTCATCCTCACACATGTTAAATTGTTTAGCCCTCCCAATTTGTCTGGCTTTGATTATGTTCTCTTGTGCATGGTGGTTTGCAGCCCGGTGCCAGGGCACTAGAGGGCTTGCTGTCATTAGTTTACATGCTGTAGGGTCCACCTGCTTCCTCCTGGGAGCAGGTCCTGCTGCCTGGACTCTTTTCCTAGGTACTAGGGAGCGGCAATCCCAGAAGAGAGGATAGTCATCACATCTTAAAATTGGAGGTAGCAAAGACGAGGAGAAAACCGGTGACAACTTAGTGGTAGAGAGCGTGATCACTGTTTGAATGTTAATATACCTCAAGGGTTATTATATATATAATTTGAAGGGTAAATGTTCGCTTTTCATAACTTTTATAATCTACATATTATTTCTGCCACTTTTCCCTCCTTTTTTTCCCATCATACAAGTAGGTCAAGAAGTCTTCTGAGAGCCCTGAAATAACTTTCAGGTTTCTTTGGAGGCCAAGAAACTTCCACTTTTGCTATTTCTCTAATTTTCCATCAAAAGAAGAAGGAGACTGAGGACGAGGAGGAGAAGAGGAAAAGAAGTGCATGGTTTGTTTAAGCACGTTATCAAGCATTTTTCTGTTTCATAATTGTTGATCATTTAAGTGACTCTTAGATGCTATTATGATTTTGCTTAGAAAATAAACCTGTGTTCCCTTATTTTGCCCTTGTTTCTACATTTTGCTGAGGTACAGGTGAAAAGAAATGCCATTTCTAAGAGAGTTGCTATATCCATTTAGTCTGTATGGACTCATGGGTCTTGGAAGGTTCCGTAAGGAATAATCTAGTTGATCCTTCTGTCTCCATGTAAGATTACACCTGGTCATATCTGAAAGACAGTTGTTAACTCTTACAATTAATTTTTCCATAAATGGAGGCTGCAGTATGCTTTGGTGTAATGCATGGATATGCTTAAAAGCTAAAAATGTCTGAAGGCAAAATTATTTCTAATTTTTAACCAAAATTCTTCCCTTAACATGACCCATTTTTGAAGGCATGTTTTTAGTTTTTTTTCTGAATAGAGAAGCTTCACTTTATAGAGCAGATATGTTCCTTCAAAATGGGTGCATTTCTATAAATATAAACCCGTTAGAGCTATTTTTCGTATTGACTTGTACCATAAAATTGGAAATTACATTTAAACCACTCCCACATTTTAAAGTACACATTAATGGATAATAAGTCTTTTGGGGAGAGGGTGATAAAAAATATTCATTAAGTAAAAACACTCTAGGAATGCCTGAAATACAGTAACACAAAATGAATTCTCTTGGATCCAGATTCATTGGTAGAGCTGTGAATTATATATTTTTTAATTCTTTTCATGGGTCTGTGTCTTCTCTCAATCTCATGCTCTTAGTTGCTTTTTCGAAAGGCAGATATGTGAGGCCTGCTATTTCTGTTGTATACTCAATAGCCTTAATTAGGGCTGGAGATGTGCTTGTTTACAATATTTTGTGTAGTTCTATGGGAAAAGCCAGTGTACTTTTCCTGATTTCTAGGTATGACTTGCCTTTAAAAGCCATTACTGTGAGCAATTATTTCCATAATTGCAGAACTTTATATAGTGAGTTTTATTTAGTCAAGGTCTCTTCTTAATTCAGTGTGATTGAATAAAATAAAAATACCTGAATTTGAGCAATCCTGTGAGTCAGCTGAAGAAATTCAGAAACAAAGGAAAACATTGTAAACACAGTATTTTTCAGGCTAGTGGCATGAGGAGTCACATTAAAAATTGCGCCCACTCCAGCATTAGTTGGATGGGGATTTTGATGTCAGCCTGATTTTTCTCTCTGAGTGATCTGCTTTGCGTAGTAGTCTTCATCTCAGCAGTTTTACTCACTGTGCTATCCAAAGCATTAAACATACCAGTGAACTAAACTGTCCCCAAAATGTAATTTCATTTTATACCATATAATATCTTCCACTGATTTATCACCATCCGGATGGTCTTATGTAACAACTTCTAACCACAACTCTGAGACATTTAGGGATAATTTCTGCTATGGCACGGTCTCAACTTCTCTCATAGAAAGAGATCTATTCCATATTTGGGGGTTGACTTGATTTTAAAGAATTCACTGATTCAATAAAATCTACCCCCACTCCCCTCTCACCTTTTTCTTTTTTTTTTCCTTTACTTTTACCTGTCTTGGATAATGGATGTAGTATCTGGCTTAGTTGTTTAATTTATCACAGGTCCATTTCAAAAACTCAATTATCTTTCTTTGCCCTTTTCAAGTTAGGAATGGATGTTAGTCACAGGTTTTTCTATTTCTGTGTAGGGTCTAAAATAATTTAGAATTTATCAGCACCTTAACTTGGTGACTGAACTATCATTCTCTCTTTTGGAAGTATTTACCTCTCTGGATTCCAAAACTACCTTTGTGCTTGCTTTGCTGCTAATAGAAATGGCAAGAAATTCAGAGTAAGAGGAAAATCTCTTTTTGTCCTTTGTTACAGTGCAACAGGAATGAACCAGCTGCTGAGGTTCCAGGGAGAAGGGACATTGGCCTTTGTATTTTACAGAAGCCAAATTAGAATTTCCCTTTACTATCCCTTTTTATAAGGGAGAAGTAGGAAATTGTACATACTATCTCTTTCCATGGATATTGCGTGAACCTGTCTTCTTCAAATCTTATCCTGCTTTTGTTCTCATCCACTCGAGGAATGGAAGGGATTTATTCCCACAAATATTTATGCTATTTATTTACATAATTTATACCATCTGGTAGGAGCCATTGTCAAGATACAGCAGTCACAGATATATCCCAGCGCGTAGAACAATGCTTGTACATGGTAGGTGCTCAATAAATAGTTGTTGAACGAATGAATGAATATAGATTCCCCCCTTTGCACAGGAAGAATCAGAGAGAGGAATTAATTCACACAAGGTCCCTCAGCTAGCAAGCAAGAGTTCCTATGAAAATTGACTGCAAGTTGCTCATCAGTAATGACTATTTGTAAGCGCTGTCAGGAAGAAAAACAAATCAGAGGCTTTCATTCCGACCACTAAATTTCTTAATGGTTAAGTTTACACTAAGAGGAGACTGGCAATATCCAGAAGTTGATATACGACCCAAATAATCTTTGAAATAGAAAATGTTCAGTTATTGCCTTTACAGGTTACTAACTCTTAAATAAGAAATTTAGGGAATGTAGAAATGCTGCAGCCAAGCTCCCTGGGCTAGGCCTTGCCTGTGCGCCTTTTCTTGACAAGACTCAATTCTGGAAAGCCAGTTTGCTATGGGGACATCAAAAAGGAGCTCATCTTTGGTGAGCCCTATCCCCTCCTGTTTACAAGCCAGCGGTTTAGGCGAATGTGATTACCACAGGACTCTGTTCACCTCGAAACACCTTGGTTGCTTCAGGGGATAACTCAAGCAGTGTTCTTGGCTTACTTCCCAGTTCAGTGGTCTCTTAAGGACATAGCCATGTTTTGGAGAATCTTGAGGGGATTCTGATTGGTTCTGTGGGGACAATCTTGATATGCCTTGAGCAGCTTGGATCTCCTTAGTCTCCCCATGGAGCAAATTGGAACCTTTGGGAATGTTTGCATGTGGTCTTTCCCCAGAGATGTGTAACCCCCATGGACATAAAAAAAAAACTTGCCTCGACCCACAGTAGACTGTCTTCTGGGACTGTGAGCTGGCAGCAGGGCCTTCATCTCTGCTCTGTGGTACAGATTAAGTGTGTAGTTCACTGGTCTCCAGGTCTACCTGGATTGTTTTGCCATGGTAGTCAAGGGAATGAAAATAATCAATTTATCTGTGCCTCATTGAATCATCAAATAAAAGACATACTCCATTCTAATTGGATGAAGCTTCTTCCAAATAAAGTACTTGTTGGAAATGAGCAGTTTGCGTATCTGTCTTCTAAGGTACAACATTGATTTTCCGTGGCAATGGTGCCATCCCATCATACAGACCCTCTCTGTGTCTGCTCTGCCTTTGCTTTCTAACCATAGTGTGAGCCATGTCAGCCTTCGAGGAGCAGGACTGCTAAGGGATGAGCTCGATCCTCCAGAATACCCAGTCTTTTCTTAATGCAGGAAACAGTCCCATCAAAACACACGTTCATGGAAAGACGTCTGAGGAAGCAAGTTCACTTAAATGAGAAAATCATACCCATCATATTCCCATTGCCTTGTGAACGCCTAGTAAGTATAGATGCACAATTGATACTTTTCTATCAATTGTGCCCCCATTAAAACCTGATATTTTCATGTATCAGGTTTTAACAGAACACTTACAATGTTCCTTTCTTACAATATTCCCAGCATAGGTAGTTTAAATCTGAACCATAATTTTTGGCTAAATAAGCTATTGCCACTTCTATTTGAGTTGTTTTAAATTTAGCCAAGTTTATTTTAACATTATGTTAGACTGCTACTTTTGCGGGACTGGGAGGCTGTTCTTAGAACATAGAGTGTTCATCGATATTAAGCAACGTTTTCTCTAACTTCTCAGAAAATATTTAGTTATGATACCCTTGGCTCTTTGCTTACCTAAATTTTGTAGGATTAAAATTCTTTATCCTCTAATGATTATTGGTTCATATATATAAAAGTTATACACGTGACCTTGTTGTTGAACTTTAGAAAATGTCCTGTTGTTTCCCCATAGGAAGGAATTAAAGTTTTTGATCAGGGAAACTTAGGACTCCTGTTGTTATAGCCTTTCAGACCTAAAAGAATTCTGCTAACTAGATTATAGTTATTTACAGCTGTTTCCTTGAAAAGCTGATCTTCTCTTCATCTGTTGTTTGAGATGGAATGTGGAATTTATTGGCATTAATCTGGCCAGTGAGTAGGAAAGGAAAGGAACAGAAAGAGAAAAAAGGGAATAAGCTCATTGATTGATTTTTGGTCCAAGAACTACATAAATTCTTTGAAAACTGCTTGGTTTCACTTTTTATCACTCACTTTTTGGGGGCTGGATGTAAATAAAAGTAACATTTTGAAAATTATCTCAAAGACTAGGATCTGGACATTAATGGCAGAGTCCCTTGTATTTCCCATATTTTACAGACTCGCCACCTATGGCAGATTTTAGTGGAAAATTGCTTCTGATGCCTAGAGTAGCACCGAAATATTTTTTGGGTAGCTTCGTAAACTAGCAAAGTGATATATAATTTACAAGTCTTTAACTCTATCCTTGAGAAGGCCCATATTCTGTTCTCCACACATTTACTATTTGTAATATTCTGTCTTATCTATGCTAAAATGAACAAGATAAAATCCCAGTCCTGAATGAACTTAATTTTCTACATGGATATTTTGAAAGATTCATGAATAACAGTCATTTTAAAATATTCATTCACGTACCAGCATTTATTGAGTACCTGTGAGGTGCCAGGCTGGGTTTTAGGTGGATGCTTTAGCATATCAAAAGCACACAAGAATCCACTTAAAAAGTGGAAATGGGCTTGTAATATTGTACCGCTTTAGTAGAGCTACTACCAATTTATTTTTGTATAAGTTGTTAATCTATATTTGTTACTCTTCCACATAAATACAATTAATGTTATAACCATGTACTTAGAATGAGACTGTTGGCCACCAGGATGTGTTGTCCAGGTAGGTGCAGAAAGCAGTTCTGTTTCTTGCTTTTCTTCACAGAGATAGGATTTGAGGTGCTTTCTATCTGTGATTTTTTTTTTTTTTTTAAGAAGATACCAGGGATTGAACCTGGGACCTTTACATGGAAAGCAGGCGTTCAACCCCTGAGCTACACCCGCTCCTCTGTGATTCCTTTTTACTTATTTGTATTCACTCCAGTTGATGTCAGTGATCTGAGGAGAACCCTCAGCATGCAGCTAAAGTCCTCTTCTGAATATTGAGCAGAGCGGTTTTGGCTGCTAAAATGGTGTAGGAGCTTTGGTTCTCATAAGGCACTGGGATAGCAAGTTTGTCTCTTACGATATAAAAGGATCTGTTTCCTCTGCAGTGGGGACCTAAACTCTACTCCCTGTTCCAATTTATACACTAAGGCAGGCAGCTGTGCAAGTGGAACTTGAGTCCAAATCACAGGGTGTTAAAACATATGAAACTTGAATGTGGCAACTGTTATTGTCTGCAGTAGTGAACTGTCTGGGGAAATTCAATCCCAGCCTTGGGCCTGGGTTGGAGGCTCCAGCAGCACTTGGTCACCCGCGTAGATAACTTTGGAACTGATTTTAAACACTCTTCATTGGAACTGAGGTATAATTCTGACCTGCAGCTTAATCAGATATTCGAGGTGCTATAGACTAGTGGAATTTTTTTCACTGTTTTCAGCTATCATCCCTGAAGGCACAGTGTGTCTCTGTTGCTCTTTGTTATTCCTTCATATGTCTCAGGGGTAAAGGACCATGATAATGAATAATCTCTCAGGATCATATCACAGGGGGAATGACATTTTAGCAAGTGGGAGGGGAGGTAGAGTAAATTATTTCTGAAGTCTCTTTCAGTACTGTTTCTATGAAACGGCTTAACCTGTATTGGTTGTTCCAGGGTGAAAAAGGTGATTTTTTTTCCCCTGGATGTTATTAATGGAATTTGGGCAGATGATCATGCTGGGGAGGAAGGTGCTGAATCTGAGATACCCAGGCCGGCCGACTATGTTGATCACAACCTGAATTGCTCAACCTTAAGCTAGATTTTGCCGTAACCTTGTGATGATATATTTTACATACACATACACACACACACCTTTAAAATTTGTTGCTCTAAGTCATTTTACAGTTTCACCCCAAAGCACAAATCACAGTGAAAATTATGCTCAGTGTACTGGCTCAGGTCTGAGATGAGGAAATTCCCTAAGCTCTTTTTTTGAACATGCTGATTTTAATATCAGAGATGCCTACAATTTGGAGAGCAACAAATGGACCAAACAGCCAAATTTTTGTGTGGACACAGCTAATGCAGTAGTACAACACAATGTATGTGCATGCTTTTTTGTTATTGTTTTATTTTGCCTCTTTTTTTTTTTTTCTGTAAAAGGGCATGGGTATTATCTCTCTTTTGACTTTGCAGTTGCTCACCCCAATTAATCATTGTTTCAGATCATCATGAGGAAAAGATCATCCCTGCAACTAGGAAATAAATAGCAGGATAAAATGAGTTTATTAAAATATAAACTAGTTCTCATGCAACTGTGCCTAATTTTTAAAAATTGGATATAGAATTCAGTATATTATCAGAATTGTCTCTAAGTAGAACATTTTTCACAGTGTTCATGAGGTCTTATCAGAGATTTAACTTTTAGTATTATCTTCTGTTACAATGGCAGTTGGTAACTGAAAAGACCTCTTTAAATTGTAATTTGTGTGTAGCTATATAGACTTGCCAAGTACCTTCAGAAGTGTGATTATGTAGTCCACTAATACACCTTTCTGAGGGGCTGAATTATTGTTAGATTCCTCATCAAGGGCATATAAAATCAGCCTTTAAAGCCCAGTAAATGCTGTGGATGACTGTACACCGTTAAGAGATTTATGGATAAAGACTTTCATTAAAAATACTCTGAGTTGTAGTTGATTAAATATTCTACCTCTCTCTTACATAATCAAGACACTGTAAACAATGGGAGAGTTTGATTCATAAGTGAAATCACTGGCACAAAGGTCAGAAGTGCAGTTCACGCTGCTAGGTGTTGGGCACATGAAAGTTCTGCTGGAAGAGAATCGGGATCAGGTCTCTTTGGTGGATGAAAACACTTTAACTGAATGATGTATTCACCCTGTATTTTTTTGAACTGAAATCACCAAGTCACATTGCTGATTTCTCTTATTAAGAGATAAAAAAGACTACAGAACTATTAACTGTGACTTCTGATTTTTCTGTTCTGCATAGAATGATTTTATTTAAGGATGGTCTCTCAATTTTTTAAAAAGACTTAAAATTCTTGGGGCCTCTTGTCTGTTATACAAAAAAACTGGGTAGCATAATGAAAAGACTTCAGCATCAGACCTGAGTTTAACCTTAGACAATAACAAAGATTATAGTAATAGCCACTAATTTTTACTTAATCTGTGCTAGGCCCTTTATGTACCTTTTATCTAATTCTCTTAACCATGTAAAGCTGTTTCTTGCTCAATGTCACACAGCTGGTTAATGGAGGCACCAGAATTCCAGTTCAGCTGTGTTTGTCTCTAAAACCCATACTCTCTTCTGTGTTAGGTTTATGTTTTTTGTGCTACAAATGTCCATATCTACAAAATGGGACAGTGTTAATACTTAACTTCTAGAGTTGATGGGAAGAATAGAGAGGTCTTACGGAGTTCATGGCACCCAGTAGGCGTGCAGAAAGTGTCAGTTTTGATCAGGGCCCCACAGTCTGATTTGTGTGGCCCCCTAACTTTTTGGTCTTTGCAGACCCTTTCCTCTGTTAGCAATATATATGGAGATATATTATATATAATTCTATCTTATGACAGCATTGGTTTAAAGATGAATATAATCAAGGCTGAATTATGTTCATTTTTTGGTTTTGATTTTAAAAGAAATTAAAACATTTTCATGGCCCTTAAAGTAGCGTGATCTGTAGGCTCGGTGCCTGCTGTGTGCAATGCATAAATCAGCCCATATCATCACAGGCTTATTACTGACTTCAGAGTAGGGTCTTTTTCTTTTGTGAATTGTGTTTCTATCATGCCCTTTCTGAAATAAGACTCCTGCCCAGCAAATATGTATGTGTGTGTGTGTGAGTGTGTGTGTGTGGCAGGGGGTGGGGGAATAAATATCTGTCCCCATTGGTATTAGTTGCCAGATGTTCTTATCAGATTAGTCTGGCTTTTGTCATTTATCATTTAATTTTTCTTGCATTCTTTGACATATTTTACAACTTTTAGATCACTCATATCCATACTGAAAGTTACTTATAGGAACTTGTCTGGAATAGTTTCTCAAAAATTTTTTTCTCTACTGATTAGGACTGGCAGCTGGTTTGGGCCCCATTGTGGCCCCCTTTGGGACCTCTCTGGGTTAGAAGCTGGTTTCCATGGCAGCTTCTTTATGCCTTGCACCCCTCAAATCCACAAACCAAAACTAGTTTCAGTCAGCATTTCTCAGCATTCAGTATGAAACTCCTGGTTACCTCAGACTTCGTGGATTTTGGCTAGGTCTACATGTGTAACCAGTTTGACTGACTCATAACTAGTTTAATTACTTGGTGTTTGGCCTGGCTTAAATTGCAAAGGTCACTACGAAGGGCACTCTTCTGCATCTTCTCAACATCTAAACATTTAATAAGCTCCTGTTGACTGAATGAAGGAATGATTGACTGGCAAAGAACCAGTCAGTTATGTCAGAGGTGCCAATTTCAGTGTGTTTAGACTCAATCCATTAAAACCTGGGCTGCTTGGAGAGAAAAGTTGGGACCTTTACCAAAAATTTAGAATTCGAGAGAAACTTAAATATAATCATACCAGGATCCAGGCCATGTTCTTTGATCAGTTAAAGAGAAAGATACCAACTGTTAGGCATAGGCCAAGGTTTTGGGCAGCCTTCCTCAGCAATGTCTGAACCCCAGTGCTCCAAAATGCATTTGTCCCTCCTGTGGATGGCAGACAATATGCTTGCTGATGCAGCTGGTGATATAATTAAACTTTTGACCACATGCATGACTTTAAGCAAAAAAAGTGGCTAAAGCTCTGTGTCTAACATGATTGAAAGGTGGAATCCGATGGTGAGGCTCCCCCATCTAATCTCTCCTTTCAGCGTTCTCTCGAAGCAGCTCTTCTGGGGGTCCAGAGTTTACAATAAGACCCTTTTATACTTAAAATGTCAGCAAAACACTAAGACTAGCTCTTCCCGAAACACGAAGGGGTAAGCCTGTCCATTCTTTCTTCTTGACATTTGGTCTAATTCTATCTCAGATAAGTGGGTCTTGGATGTAATCCAGCTGGAGTGGGGCATCCTAAAATTTCCCCCGATTTTCAGTGTGCCTTTTGAATCTGGGCCTTATCGCTAAGCCCTCGCTGGGTTTCCTGTATCTAAAAAGGGCACATGGCCCTTCTTTTTTTTTTTTTTTTCCTGGTCGGCAGTAATAGCTGATATTTAGATTTCATAGACACTATGAAATGTTGTTCGTAGACACAACAGTCCAGCCGGGAAACTGACTTCATCTGGGAATAGCAGATTTCCCATTTTCCCAGGCTACTTTCTCAAGCAAGGTTTGAGTTTTATGTTCACAATCCGCTTGTTTCAGAGTGACCAGGTGGCCAGAGTGCCTTTGAAAACCCCCCTCAGGGCCTGAGGGGAATTTGTATTGGCATTTATGTTAGTCATTTTGCAGGTGAAAGGTATACTGATTTACATTTCACAATCTGATCTGCTGTCAGCCAAGGGTGAAAAACCGGTGCAAATGGCTACTAGTTCTTTTTGAACTAAAAGTGAATATATATACTTATTATTCAAGGAAAATTCCCTGAGTAAAACTGAGATAGGTGGGCAGGTTAAAACAGATTTCCATGTTTGGGAGTGGAAACAGCTCTGGAATGTTAACCTTCCTGGAATGAGGGGAGTGTGTGAGCAACAATGTAATTTTCAGAATGTGGATTAGAGAAAGGGTTTCCTCACACCTCAGTATTGTACAACCTAAGCAGTTGTTCTCCTGAGGTTCTAAAGAAGGGAGGCTAAGGAAAAAGTAAGGCAGGCTTCTCTGAGTTTGTTTTCTCATCCTCATGAACTAAAGAATCTGAGGATTTGCAGCTTTAACTTAGAGGAGCCTTTATAAACACCCATTACTGCATTATATTCCTGTCATACTTGCGGGGTAAATAGAGTGTTAATTGGTAAAGTCCCATATACAACTTATACTACAGGGTTCTAAGAGAAATGATCAGGAGAATATCTGTTTTAGTCCCATCTAAGACAAATCAAAGTGGAACTTTACCAAAGAAATGTCAGCATAGTTCCCGATGCTGTATTTTTATGTAATTCTTTTGCAAGTGGCATGATTCAACATTGATTTTATGAAAAGGGCTGAGGTTAACCTTTCTGAAACAGGCTGGAAAAATGACCGCTTGAAAACATCATGCCCCCTAATAGCATTCTTTGTGGCAATCAGAGATAATCTACTTGTTCACCTTCATGTTATTAGCTCATTTCCTTAAGCCGTTTCCTAAACTTCTTATCTGATTGCTGTGATGGTACCAGTTATTGGATTGGAGGAGAGTTCCTTTACTGGATATAACTTCTTTCAATTAAAAAGAATATGGCAATGACAATGGAAATGGACACTTCTGTTAGAACACTGGAGTAAGAGTAGAAGAATAGAAAACGTCTATTAAAACCAACTAATTTTGTACCATGACAATACCTTTGAAAACTAGACAGTTAACTTCATTGAGTTCTGAGATGTCACCATTACTGGCATACTTGAGTGTTTAATGTGGCCATTTAAGTTACTGTTTGCCCAGCATTTCCTCCTTAAGGAGATGAGGCAGTTTGCAGAAAAGAAATTAAATAAATGCTTTCCTTTCCTTTTTATTGCCTTTGAGATTTCCATGAAATCTTTTTATTTCTCGGGACCTCTAAGTATATTTGCTATGGGCAAATGCTGATGTTCTCTTAACTAAATGATTTTGGAAGCTCGTAGAAATAGGTCAAGTTAAATAGGTGGAATCCTAGACCCTGTGTCTTTTTTCTTTTTGACCTCTTCCTTCCTAATATTTAGAATTTTTACTAAAACTTTTTTTTAGGGGGGAATTCTGTTTTCCTGCTGAGATGTCAATTCTTTGAGGGTAGGAACCATGTGCTCTATTACTCATTTGCTTATGCATGTTAGGTTTATGGTAGATTATTTTACAGTTTGCAGGATCTCATTGATCATGACTGACTTGCCTGGAAAAAAAATTAATCTAGCACACTTTCTCCAATTTGCAAAAATGTTAATAGAAATATTTAAAACTACATTGAAAAGTATCTCTAACGTATTTTATGAACTAATTGGTATAAAAAGCTATCCATCTGCATGTGTTCAGAAGATTCCTAGAAATGCTTTCTCCTTTCAGAAAATATAATTTCCTTCTCTAGGATGCATAGTATGTGTCCTGGTGACCACAAAACAGACCAAACATTTTGGAGAGATGTCTCCTTTAGCCATCTGGATTTTAAGTGCAGCTCAAAGTTCTTAAAATTTTTATAGGGTTGATCTTTTTATTAAAGTATGATTTTTGCCCGATTATCCAAAGATCACTTCCTGTCTGTTTGGGGAGGCCTTTCTCACAGACTAAGGGCTCTTTCTCACCTCTTGAATCTTTCTGATTAACCACTTGTTATAGTTATACCTCCGGAACAGGACCAAAGAATGATTCCATTTTACTCTTTGTTCCATTTGAAGAATTAATGTGAAAGAATGCCATGTGTTGTCAGGGAATGAGTTTTCATGTTAGCATTAGCAAAACAGAGCAAGTACCCTCTGCTTTGGCTTTTTACTATATTAGACAGGGATGTCCTTTAAAGTCTTTGGCGATGATGGGCATAAATCAAATTGAGAACAGTAGTATGTAGTCAATTTAGTGCAACTGCATTTTTTAATATGTAAGTAGGCTTAGTGTTATCTTAAGCCCCGTCAAGATCAAACTCAAGCAAGCATTCACATCCACAATTGAATCTCTCCAGCCTTTTTCTTTAAGTTAACATTAGTTCAAACTTTCCCCACTGCTTCTGTCAATAGATCTTTTAAAGGCAGGCATTAGAGTTAAGTTTGCCTTAGTCTTTTTTTTTTTTTTTTTTCTCCACAGCTTCAAGCCCAAGGGCTTCTTTTAATAGGCATTAGTTAAGGCCCAGAATTGAGAAGACATTTGTGAAGGAGACTTGAAGTTTGGAACAGAATTGGCCTTTATAGTTTTTCCATGGGGGGGGCGGGGGAATCTTCTTATGAGAATAAAAGCTGCCTACTAATCTGCTACCATCTGGAGAATGGAGAAGCCAGAGGTTGTTGGCATCAGGTCACATCCCTTATGTAAACTGTCAAATTCTTTTCATATTAATAGCATATTGAATTAAACCTAGGGAGATTTGGTATCAGTCAGAGCTCATTTACTGACTTTTTTTTTTTTTGCAAGGGAGGGGTCTTAGTATTGTTACAATATGAGAGAAAGACACTGAGTATCCACAAAAAAGAGTTTTTGGCTCATAAAGACTTTTCCTTTTGCTCACGCGTTGCTGCATTGCTTACTAGTTGTTTGAAGCCATGTGTAAAAATCCTCAAGTTAGAGTTCTTTCAAGCAACTCGTTTCCATCAGACTTACTGAAAAAAGTTTGCGTGAGTCTTAAATTCATTAAGTCGATAGCAGTCGATAGCTATCATATTTATCCCCATACTTGAAATAAAGTAGTAGTAAGTCTAAGATTCTGTTTTGCTTATGGATTATTTTGCACACATGGGCATGTGAGTATAAATATAGATGTGCCTTTGGGTGCTTTAGGTTATAATAGAAAAGCTAAAATAACCTCAAGTCTTATGAGGTTCCTGCTATTTGATTGGTAAAGAATGAAAATCCCTCACTTTTTGATTTGAAGTCTTAAGCCTTCTGTGGACGCTGGGCCAAACAGATTGCAAATGTCTTGACGGCTCTATTCAAAGCAGGAGTCCTCGTCAGCAGCGCTTATTTCCAAAACCGATGAAGATTGATTTTGTTCAATCTAAAACTGTTCTGCCCGCCCCCTCTTCCAAATAAAAAGACACCCACACACTCACTTTCAGATCTTTTGATAGGCAAAGGTTGGACTCGCAAAACCACAGTATGGAAACTAAAATAATCATGTTATTCCCGGCCATAGACAACGATAGAAAGCTGAAAGAAGTGGTGAATAAAAGCCACTGTTGTATTATATATTATCCACGTAGGATATTTTGGCAAAATAGGTCAGACATTCAATAAATTGAACACATAAATAAATAAAAGAATGACTCCAAACCCTTGCTTTACCTGGCCAGTCTTTGGATTACATGAGGAACATCAAGAAATGAAACCTAAAAATTTCAGCAAACATGATGAAGTAAAAAACAAGCACTGAGATTTTCAGCTTTTGGAAATTCTTTTAAATTCTGAAATGGGAGCATTTGTCCTTGGGGGCCTGTATTCCACGAGCACTTCTTACCCCCTTGTCACCCCTTGGTTTCATACGTAAACCAGAAAATGAAAACCAGATCAAATGACCCAAAGGAGATGAAGCATGTTTGTTTTGCCCATTATATTTCTCTGCTCACGCCTAAATGCCTTGCCTTCTCTGTACCCCATGTTTGAAGTTGAGAGCTGGGAACAGACATGAGATTGAGGTCCCAGGGAGAAGCCAAGTTCAGCCTGAACTGGTGAACTCAGAGGGACTTAGGGCCGATAACGTGAGTTAAATAGACTCAAGTGTGACATGCTGCCAGGAGGGGAGAGATCCATCGGGGCTTTACAAACAGGTTTCTTTTTGGTTGTCTTAGTGGATGGAGCCTCGCTGAACGGCTTGGCAGTTTCCTTAAGCAAGCATCTCCAGTTGATGATGGTGGGAATGAGTTTATACACAAGCCAGTGTAACATGGGATTTTCTGCCAAAGACATTGAATGCTGCAATTCTGAGGGGAATTGTAGGGGACAGTGGGTTGATATTACAGAACATCAGCATGATTTTGTAAGAATCCAACAGCAAAGGAAATGAAAAAGGATTGGGTGAAAAGGAAGGGGGATGAAAACTTGGGGTGGGGAAGATATTACAATATCTGAGGATAATATCATGATGCAAAAAAGAAACAATGGGAATGCAAAACTAATTTTAGTTTTATATTTTGTTGGTTATAAGTGGTACTCTAATGTTTGAATGCATTTTAATCCTATGCTGCAGTGTCATGTATTAAGGATTTAAATAATTACTATTAAGAGTGTCATAATACTTATTTTTAAAAGGGAAGTTAAGATTTTCTCCAGTAATCAAGCACTGAATGTGTGAATAACTAAGAATCGTTTCATGGTAGGCTCCCTTTTGTTTTCTTCCCTCCCCAACTTTCTAAACTTCTCACATGCAAAGCAGCAATTGGGTTCGTATTCATTCTTTTGAACTTGCTTGGAATTTATCTGACTGCAGAGAACCGTGACTGGACAAAGATTATGGCTTTGGGCAGTGGCTTACTATGATGGGACCTTTTGCTCCCATTGTGTGCTTTACAAGGAACTTGCATTGCCAGAGATCTTACCCCTTCTCTGGCCTCATTCAAAGAGATCGGTGGGTTTTCTGGAGCTGGACCAAGAGGCGGAGTTCAGCACTAGGGCCAGCAGGGGGTGCCCTTGCCAGATAAGAACAGGTTTCTCTGTGCCAGAGCAACTAAAATCACATTCTCTGCCAGTCTTCCCTTTTTAGTCAATTTGGCTCAAGATTTGGCCCCAAAAGCATTTTACACTGCCCTCTCAGGTCCCGGCCCACACCTGTATGACTTGTGCTGTCCGCTTTGCTGTTTTCAATTTCTTTTTGTTGTTAACAGTAGGCTCTGCTTTGCAATAACTGCTGCTGGTCCCCTTTTACTTAGAAATTGGAGAGTGTTTTGCTTTTCCTCTCCTTGTATCTAAGGTCAAGTTGAAGGGCACAGACACCTGCAGGGAACAGGACCAAATGTGTTCATTGAGCATTTTGCTGTTTTACATGACCTAGCCATAAAGGAATGTCTCTATGGGAAAGGAAAAACCTGTTTCATAACCAGGCACTGAGCTTTGTTTTCTCTCATCAGGGTGACAGCCCTTTGGTGCCTGCCAGTGGGTATGCGACGGGAAGGTAGGGAAATTGGATCATGAAAATTCCACGGGCTGGTGACTGCTCATTCTTTAGCCTCATAGCCGGGAGGATACCGTCTGGTTCCCAGGGTGGCACAGTACAGTATTTCATTCAGAGAGCCCAAACCTATGTGATTAGCATTTTATTCTTAACAAAAAGGGGGCGTGGGGGTGGCAGATGACCCATGGCAATTTTTAAGCAGCTTCATCGTAGTCTGGTGGGAGGGAGGGGATTTGAGGAAGCGTTTTGTTTTCTGAAACTTGGATTCAGTGTACTTGTTGACTGGACTTTGCTGGGTAATGCTTTCCCCAGACAGCGAGCCATCTGCGCAGGAAAAGTTCACGGTGCACACCCGGGGCTTGTTACCACAATGTGGTGCTTTATGACTGAGAGCCTTTTCTTAATGCCTGAGCCACGACGTTCCTTTGCCCTCTGCCCCATGTTGGATTACAAGCTTCCCCGAAGCTGAGTGATTCCCACTCCGGCTGGGGCAGACGCGAAAGCAGAAACCCCACAGCAGGTGCTGATGCTTCGGATGTCCTTTTGTGTAGACCCTTCAACCCCCATTCCCCACTGGCTCACAGTCGCCTGACCCCTGCCGTCCGTCCTGTGCTTCCAATTCTTGGATTAGTTCTCAGGCAGCTGCAAATACTGATGCACCATCTCCAGTTAAAAAAAAAAAAAAAAGGCTATGCAACAGGTACACCCCAGGGAGAAATGTGAAATCACTGAGCCCAAATCTTAGTTGGCTTTCAGAAGTCTGTGTGGAGTGGGTTTATTTTGGTTTGCTTTTAGTAGAAGCTAGTTATTTAATGGAATCAGATTCCTTTGTTTACAAGCCCCCTTGTAAGTAACTCTGGCATTTCAGCTGTGTGAGGATACAGACTCAAAGCTCTTTACTATCTATGGGTTCTTGTTTCACTCCCATAAGTGGACCTGTTTAAGCAAGTCATGTGCAAAATAGAGTTCTGAAACTGAATTTTTTTCTTTAGAAGCTGACGCTTATTTTCTGTCCTCCCTTCCTACTATTAACAGAACCATTTAATTCCTGCCCCTCCCCAAACCTTTTTTCATTTTAAAAGTCATCTTTAGAAGCTGTCTTTCCCAGAGCCTCATTGTTCATGAATTATATTGTGAATCCATTTGGACACCAACCAGGAACTTGCTATAATTGCTCACATGCAAGTAAAAGCTTTCTCTGTGTATTAATTAGTTGATACAAGGGATTAAGATGATTACATGAAAGGCATTGCTGCTTTCCTCTGAATAGTTAGGCCAAGGTGGGTGCCAAGGCATCATTTGATCCCATTTGCTCAGCATGTTCTGTTGATAAAGGCATAGAATTTGAATGGTGAGGTTTCCTGAGGCGGTAGAGTATGGGGATCATTTGGATTCACTCTTTCTGTTGATGTGAAATGTGGGATATTAATCAAGGCTAATTACAAGAACTCGGTTTGGAACAAACTGAAGGCTAGTCCAGGGCATGGTTCTCTATGTAATTACTGACTTTTTAAGGTACCAGGGTAATTACTAGAAATTAGAGGCCCTGCGTTTATGGGTCTTGTCTCTCAAAATGTGGAAACAGTTTCTTTCACCATTAGGAGGTAGCTCTCTGCTCAGCATTTGGTGTTAAACAGATAGGGCTGGCTTTTAAGTAAGCCTGGTTGACGCCACATCATTTCTGGTGTCAAGGCAATAATCCAGATAATTCTGGCCTATTTTTTCCCCTGTCAAGGAACATTCTAATATTTGAATACAAAGTAAAAAAAAAAAATTTGGCTAGGCAATGGAATTTTAATTGCTCAGTGTCCTTTTCTAGCCACCCATTTCCTCTAATGTTCTTTTAAAAGGGTAATCTGTAATCCTTTCTATTAATAAAATAAATATTACTCTTACTTGAAAAACAGCAGTGTGCAGGTGCTTCACAGTGTGTGTTTTAGGGTACAGGTGTCCCTTTTTTGGAGGTACCTTGGTCTTGAAGCCCCTTCCTGGAGGGGAGGTTTCACCTCTAGTCAGAAAGCCGCAAAGTCCAGATTCTTGTTCGCAGGGATCCCTGACAGCTGAGACACGGGCATGTGACCTAAGCTTGCCAATCTAATGTCCCTGCCCAGGACTTGGAGCCTAGAGAGAGGGACGTGGAGAATCACGGGCAGTTTAGAATGCCTACCTTGGCAGTGGCCCCCACGGTCTGCCGATCAGGGGCAGGGATGGCAGTGGAGTCTTGAGTCCAGAAGGTTGTCAGAGAGTGTCCAGGTGTGGCCAGGGGTGTTAGCACCTGTAGCCACATTCTTAGGTTCGTGCCCATTGTCTTCTAACTTTTCTGGTCAGTTTTGTGAGAGACTGGATTTCCTTACAGGAAATACCATTTCTGCATAAGTTCACTAGGATCGGCTTCTGATATTAACAATAAGAACTCTGTACAAGCGTAATTGTAAGTGTCTTTATATCCACCTTGGGGTTTAATATACTAAGTATAGACTTATTTATATATATGTACAGATTTATATGCTACTGTGAACACACATGCATACTTTGTGTGTTTGTATGCATGTGTTTATTAAAAACTCAGGGAAAGAGTTAGGTGTCTAGACTATAAGGAATCAAGGTGGGAGCAACTAGTAATTTTTATAAAAATCATACTTTGGGCTTTTTCTGACATTGTCCTTTTTAAGGACTTTCAGAGCCAGTTCTCCTCATACATATACTGCTGCTGCATCTGGAAACTGTGATGGATTTCTAAAAATATGGAGGACTTGTAATAATTTTGCTGAACTGAAGAGTTTTTTTTTTTTAATTTTATGTATAAAATATACTGTTTATATTTTCAAGTTTTGTAAAAAAAACATTTTCCAAGTAGCTGACTTCATCACAAAGCTCAAACAACTAGCACATTCTTAAACTTTGTTTATGTTCTTTCATATCCCACAATTATTTATTTGCTTTCCATCCAGGATGTATACTTCTCACCTTGCTCAGAGGCACTTCTGCACATTTCTGACCCAGGTTTGAGGATGTGCAATGGAAAAAGAGGTACTTGCATCTCTAGGTTGAGGCAGTGAAGAATTGCAGCTGTAGGGTACTTTATGGTTTCCCTCTTTCCTTATACTTTTACCCTTAATTGTTTTTATCACTTCACTGTTACTATGATACTGCCTGTGTGCCTTTATTTCTCCACTTCCCCTTTACCGCCTCCTCCAGGATTCATCCCCTCCCGAGGACTTTGCAGGCTTCTGCTTGTCCAGCTGTCTCTCTAAATTCTTTTCCTTACTTTCCCATGACTTCTTCCCTTCTCATGATCCTTATCTCTCCTCTTTCTCCCTTCTACTCCCCCTTCTCTTTTCCTCCTTTGTAGAAAGGTGGATGTATATATAGATATATACAGGCATATTCATATGTATGCAGGCAGAGGGGTACATGTTTGTTTGTATACAACTTGAATGTAAAAATTAAAAACACATTCTTCATTCCAAGACACATGCTGCCTTACCTGAGAGCTCACATTTCTGGCACTCTGCCACAGTCTCAGGGTATTCTAGAAATTCTACGTAGACATCAACCTAGGTTTACCCTTTCCGTGGTTTTCAGGGAACATGGTTGTTGGTCTTTTAATGCTAATGGTTCTGCTACCCTTATGAGATCAGAGAGAATGCTTCTAGAACACTGCTCGGGAGTGTCTATCTACCCTTTGTCCTTTCTTTCTTGGGAGTCTTGGGCGAGGCAATTTCAGGCATCCCAGCCTGGGACAGAAGTGGGACGGAATGGGTGGTCCGTTTCAAAGTTCCAACTCCATTCACCTGGTGTGGCATTCTTTCCTGTCTCCAGAGTAGAGAGATGACTTGATCAGGTCCCAGGGCTGAGTGTATGCACACACGTGTGTTCCACACTTTGCACTTGTAGCTGTAGGGTAAGCCCAAGGTCATAGAAGTAAATCAGTAAAAGTGGAAGTCAGGGCTGTTGATTCTTTACATTCCTCCCTGTAGGCTGCCTCATATATTCTTGAAGAACTCATATACATTTTTCTTCTCTGCATTTTAAAGATTTATTTCATCTTTGTCTATACAGAGAGGAAGTGGAATTTGGTCTATGGGGACATTCCTTTGTACAGAATATCAACGACATCATGGGATGACCAGAGTCCTGCTTTTTATTAAAGGACACATAGAAAGTTTTGCTGCACAAAATGACAATTCTTTCTCTTCCTGCTTAGTTTGAATAATTCATATCTAGTTTAAGTTCTTTTAAATGCTCTGTACAAGTTCAAATAGCCATTGAATTGAAATTTTGTGGGTTTTATTTTTTGGTAAACATTAACTTACTAAATTTGAATGAC
>JAQZBX010019580.1:0-33689 GCA_029593785.1 Cabassous unicinctus | reverse complement strand
TTTTTTTTTTAAAGGTGCTTAGATTACCTAAATATTACTCAGAAATTACAGGGATTCCCATGTTCCCCACCGCCCACACCTCGACATATTGTGATTCAAGCAATGGAAGAAGTTGTACCACACTCAGTCTCTTTTTGAGCCACTCCTGTCATTGCCCAAAGGGCTCTTGAACAAAGTGGCCATGGAGGTAGGGATGGAGGTTATGCATGGACCCAGCAACATGGACTTCCCCTCACCATGGCTGACTTGGCTACAGCCAATGCTGAGTGCCCAATCTGCCAGCAGCAGAGACCCAATCTCAGCCCCCAATGTAAACCATTCTCTGAGATGATCAGCCTGCTACCTGGTGACAGGTTAACTACATTGGACCACTTCCACCATGGAAAGGGTAGTGATTTGCTTTAACTGGAATAGACACAGAATCCGGATATGGGTTTGCATTTCCTATACACTATACTTCTTCCAAAACTATGATCCATGGACTTACTGAATATCCTATCTACCACTATAGCATTCCACACAACATTGCTTCTGATCAAGGAACTAATTTCACAGCAATGAGAATGGGCACATGCCCACGGAATTCACTGGTGTTACCATGTTCCCCATCACCCTGAAGCAGCTGGATTGAAAGAACGGTGGAATGGCCTTTTGAAGACTCAATTACGGTGCCAAGTAGGTGGCAATACCTTGCAGGGTTCGGGCAGTGTTCTCCAGGAGGCTGTGTATGCTCTAAATCAGCATCCATTCTATGGTACTGTTTCTCCCACAATCAGGATTCATGGGTCCAGGAATCAAGGGGTGAAAATGGGAGTGGCACCACTCACTATTACACCTAGTGACCTACTAGGAAAAATATTGCTTCCTGTCACTGCAACCAGTAGCTCTACTAGTCTACTGGTCTTAGTCCCAAAAGGAGGAGTGCTGCCACCAGGGAACACAACAATGATTTTATTGAAGTGGAAGTTAAGACTGCTATCTGGCCTCTTTGGGCTTCTCTTACCTCTGAATCAAAAGGCAAAGAAGGGAATTATTGTACTGGCTGGGGTAATTGATCCTGAATATTAAGGGGAAATAGGACTGCATCAACATACTGAGGGTAAAGAAGAGTTTGCCAGGAATACAGTAGATCCTCTTAGGTGTCTTCTAGTACTGCTATGCCCTGTGATTAAAGTCAATGGAAAATTGCAACAACCCAATCCAAGCAGGACTAACAATGGCCAAGAATATTCAGGAGTGAAAGTTTGGGTCGCCCCACAGCCAAAGTACGAAGGCCAGCTGAAATGCTTGCTGAATGTAACAGGGACATGGAATGGGTAGGGGAAGAAGGTAGTGATAAATATGAACTTCATCCACATGACCAGTTACAGAAATGAGGATTGTAATAGTCATAAATCTTTCTTCCTTGTTTTGTTATGAGTATGATTGTATATGTACATAACATAAATATCTTTGTTTTCCTCCCCAACCTTTCCCCTTATCATATGATAAGTTGTATTAATTTCATGTCATAATATTTAAGGGTGTCAAGTTTAAGAGTGAATATTACCCAAGGCCTTGCACCCTATTTTGTAGGGAATTAATGCATTTCTGGCTGTATGCAGGAGAGTTGAACTTTATTAGGCAGAAATATATATATATATATATATGTATATATATATATGTGTATATATATATATATATATATACACATGCCTATATATATATATACATGCCTGTTATTGTTTTTACTTAGAGACTAAGTATGGTTTAATGTAATGTGTACGGTTGCTGAGTAGACAAGCGGTGGACTGTGATGGTTAGGCTAATGTGTCAACTTGGCCAGGTAATTGTGCCTAGTTGTTTGATCAAGCAAGCACTGGGCTAGTTGTAATACAGGACATTTATGGGCTTTAGTCATTGGTGATTTTCCTGCTTAGATGGCTGATTACATCTGCATCAACCAGGGAGATTGCCATCAGCAATGAGTGATGCTTTATCCAATCAGTTGGATGCCTTAAAAGGGGAAGTGATTTCAGCATTCAGAGAGAATTTCCTAGCTCATCTTTGGACAGCCAACGTCTCCTAGAAACTCATCAAGGACCTTCATTGGACTTTCATTGGAGCCCCTGGTTTGCAGCCTTCCTGCAGAACCTGGACTTGTGCACCCCCACAGTCATGTGAGAGACTCTTATAAAATCTCATATTACTTACAGACATTTACTATTGATTCTGTTTCCCTAGAGAATCCTCACTAATACAACCTCCAAAAGAGTTTTTATCAGATGAATTTGTGTCTTTGCTAATAGGAGCTGTTTTAGTCTGCTAGGCTGCGAAAAGCAAAACACAAGAAATGACTTGGCTTTCACAATGGGGATTTCTTAGTTTATTAGCTTACAAGTCTGAGGCTGTAAAAATTTCCAAATCAAAGCATCACAAGGTGATGCTTCCTTCCCGAAGACCAGATGGCAGTGATCCTGGATCCATGGCATGGCACATGGCCGCATCTACTGGTCTCTCCCTTTCTCTTCCAGGTTTCATTGCTTTCATCTTCTGGCTTCTGTGGTTTTCCCTTTGCTTCTGTAACTTTCTCTCTGGCTTTCTTTCCATATTCATCCCAATTATAAAGTTTACAAAGGACTACAGTAAGAGGATTAATAACCATCCTGGTCCCTGCCTTAATTGAAGTAACCTAATCAAAAGACCCTTAACTTTAGTATCATAATCAAAAGGTCTCACCAAAAGATCCCCACCCAGAGGAATGGACCAGGTTTAAGAACATGATGTTTTGGAGTACATACAGTCTCAAATTACCATAGAAGCAAAAATAGATAGTACCAAAAAGAGAGTTTATGATATCTGAGTTATCAAGACACTAAGTCTGCACTAAATTTGAATAGAAAATTGCAAATCAATTGCAGACAACCTGAGATGTAGTCACTTAAAATGGAAGACTAAGGGTAGGAATCCAAATAAAAGAAGACCAGGTTAAGCCAGGCCAGGTATCTTAAAAAGCTTTGTGACTTCTCTTTCGTTTTCATAGGGACTGAATTAAACTCAATTACTCCATAGCCATGCCTGTATACCATGATATATATACTATATGCATATTACTATGCAATAGTTAGTAAATAGTTTATTTCAAAGGGGAGATCACTTTTTCTCAATTATGGTGAATCCATTTATGATCACCAAATACTTATGCACTCCAACCATATTTTCAGCCCCATTTATATTTAAAAAGGTCACTGTGACAAGATTGCAAAAGTTATATGTGTGATATTCAGGCTACATTAATCAGGAAACAGTGTGCTAGTATTCAACTTTCTTGTTTCCTACTACAGCAAGCCTAGAAGAATTGCATTAATATGGCAAGACTACACAGATGAAGCAACCTGGATTAGAGAGAGACTACATGGAGTCAAATGCCCTACATGATACCCAAACTCTGAATGGCTTTTGCATGAACAGGATATAAATTGGTATGTGGTAACATACAGAGATTTCAGGATTCTTTCGTTTTGAAAGCAAAACACCACTTATCCTGATGAATGCATTGACTATCTTTAACTTTACAAAGATTAATAAATTAAGATGAGAACAGAGAATAACTTTTTCCATTTTCTAGATTCTCAAATAGTGTTGAATGGATAAATAAATCAAATTAATCCTTTTCTTTTTTCTGTGTAATACACTACACTAACTGAAGAACTTAAAGCATAAATTTATATTCCACATACTTGCCTTTGATTAAGATGTAAAGCAATGCTGAAGAAAATTATACATTTGCATACTAGACAGTGTTGATCACACTTATATACTCCAATGTGAGTTAGGTCTTCAATGCTTCTTGAAGAACTGTCCTGGTTATTTAGACAATCACTCTTCTAAACATTTATCTCAGCATGTGTTCCAATTTGTACCAGTTTCCTGTAATTCTTAATTCACAAAATTTCCTTTCTTTTCAGAATAATCCTATTGTTCATGACTATCAGGAATATAGGAACCATTACAAAATCATACTCTCATCCTCAAAACTACTCATCAAAAATTACATTTACAAGTCTTTTCACCCTTTATGCCTTCCAACCCTACTGTTTAAAACACGTGCAAGGGATTCTATTTAATTTTCATAAGTCCAGATGTGTTTTTCATTCAACTTCTTTCTGTCTCCTCAGAAATACCAGGTCTAGCTCCAGGACCAGAGCAACCCAAATTCTTTTTGCATACTTGTGGACCTAGTGAAGGTTTTATGCCTAGAAAAAAGTGTGTTTGGCAAAATATTACAAAGTTCCAGTTCTTTTCTAGCCTATATGTTATCAATGATCAATTAGGTAGTTCTACTGTGTGTCATTCCAGGAAATTCTAACTAGGGATTAGTCCTATCCAGTGTCTGCTGACATCCTTTAAAGGGATGGAACTCCAACTAAGCAGTCAGATTGATGGAAGCCATGTCCTACTTAAACAATATTTGTTTCACTGGATCTCCTACAAATCTCCCTTTTTAAAATTTAAAATTGCCTCAATGGGGCATCTTTCTGTGGGTGAGTAAAATGCGCTTCCTACCCCTCATCATCTCCTTCAGTAGGAACAGCCTGAACTCAAGGTGCCATGTGAATTGCACCAAATCAGGTGATCCCTGGCAAGATTGCAACAAACAACACATCAGAGGCTGAGGGAGAGGAAGTGGAAGTGGCACCCTCCTCCCTACAGAGTTTCTTTTCTTCCTCCAGCACCTGTCTTTTCCAAAGAGGCTTTGCTGAGTATGATTTTCTCAATGACTTCTACATATATGCATATTCCCTCACTCTATGTGCAAGCTTCTTCATATTTAGGGTGAAGAAAAGGCTGCTCTATTCTGCCAATCAGATTATGATATATTGACTCCTAGACATGCATCCCTTTTAAATCATTCATTCAGATGGTAAGAACTGCTGGATATCCTGCTTCCTAAATCCTCACAGTTAATCATTAATTAAAATAGCACAGTCTCCTCTAAAGGTGGTGTTTATTTTGATTGCAAATCTATTGGGTTAATGTTATATTGGAGAAATTAGACTGACACAAAGTGTACCTTCAAATCAAAATGTGCATCAATAGATACTTATCACTGTGATATAATGGGAAGTACTCAGCCCCTTCTTTGAAGGGTTATTGCCTAATAAAGTTAAGCTTAAATCAACGAAAGCCTTTCTATCTTGGTATGAGCTAATAAGAAGAACTAAAAATTCAAGAATGACTTAAAAGTAGTAGAATTTGGAAAGAAACAATACCAAAATTTGGAATATTCTCTCAGATAAGTAACCTGCATCTTAAACAAATAAATTCACGAAATGGCCATTAAAATGGAGCTTTTAATTTAAATTAATTATATTAATATTATAAATATTGATTAAAATTGAAGGAATGAATGTTACAAAGTAAAAGCAACTGGTTAGGATAACAAACACAACATGTAGGCTTTGTTTGTATCATGATAGGAGACCAGGCTGGAAAATGTATATCGTTCAATAACTAAACAGCAAAGATAATCAGGTAAAAAAAAAAAAACATGCTAGACCTAATACTATACTTGCTGTATAAAACAAGCCCATCTAAATATAAAGCCATACATATATGAAAATTAAAGGAATGGAAACAATACACCATGTAAACCCTAACCAAAAAAAGCTGTGGTAAATATATTGATAACTTTGACATCAAAAGGAATATTATTCAGGATAGAGCAGTCAATAACATAATAATTTATGTCAACTCATTAAGAAGCATAAAAATATTAACTCCTTATTTACCTAACAAGACAGCATCAAATACATGAAGCAGAAAATGATAGATTCAAAATACACAAGGCAAAATAGAAAAATACACAACCAAAACTGGTGACATCAACTTGCATATCTCATTAAAATACAACAAATAGATAGAAAATTAATAAGGATACTTTTGGAAGTGAACAACACTGTCAACCAAATTGACCTACATGACATACAATGAACTTTCCACTCCACAAGAGTAGAATAAACATTCTTTTCAGGTACATATGGAATAGTCACCAAGATAGACCATACAGATACAAGAAAATGCAATATATAATAAAGAATTGAAGTCTAACAAATAATATTCCTTTACTAAAATGAAATAAATTCAAATTCAATACCAAAAAATTATCTAGGGCACCTACCAAATGTTTAAGGATCAGTTTAAAAAGGTCCATATATATACACATCCTTGTCATATCCCCAAGCAACATTCCCCATATCAGAAGATTAAAGAAGCAAAATCATAAGATAATCTCAATTGATGCAAAAATACCTTGATAAAATTCAAATTTTAGTAAGATTAAAAAAATTAAAACCCTCTTTGCACCTTCAGAATAGAAAACAACTTATTCAGTATGATAGAGGGCATCTCCAAAATCCCATTGCAATATCATGCATATTTCATGAAAATATGAATACTTTCTTCCCAAGATTCTGAACAAGGAAAAGATGCCTGCACCTCATTCCTACTCATCACCAGTTTGAGGTCCTAACTGGTGCAACTAGGCAAGAAAAGAAGCTAAAGAATAATATTGGAATAGTTGGAATAAAATTTTTTGCACAGATGAAATAATTATGTCTGGAGGAAATCTAAAAGAGTATGCAAAAACAGCTACAATAACTAATAAGTGATTTTGTAAGGTTACAGACTAAAAGGTAAAAACTAATCATATATCTATATTAAACCAAAAAAAAATCTTGAAACAGGAAGTTTTTTAAAATTACCATTTAAAATAACACTATAAACCATGAAATATTTAGGTATAAATCTAACATGTTCTGTAGTATGCTGAAATCTAAAAAATACTGATGAAAAAAATCAGAGGAATATTCATATATAGGGAGCTATACCATATACATGATTGGAAGACTTTTAATTATTAATATCTCAAATTCCCACAAACTAAGCCATATAGTCAAGGAAGTTCTAAACAAAATCCAAAAGATTGTTTTTGTAGAAACTGAGTAACTGATTCTAGAATTGGTATGAATAAAAAGCAAAAAAAAATTACAGACAAAATAATTTTGAAAAAGAAGAAATTTGAGGATTCATTATGCTTGATATCTAGATTTACTATAGTGTTATGTTGAAGAAATGACAAATATGTAGGTCTGTGAAACATAATAGCTAGTCCAAAAATAGACCCATATTCATATGGGCAATTGAATTTTGACAATGGTGCAGAATATTCCAGTGGAGAAATGGAAGTCCTTTCAAAAGTGGAGCTGAAATAATTGGAAAAATAATACATTTGCAAAATTGAACCTTGGTCAATACCATGCACTATGAAAAACATTAACCCCAAATCCATCATTAACTAAATGTTAAACCCAAAACTATAAAATGATAGTAGGGAACATCCAGAAAATTTTGAGACTCTGGGTTAGGCAAAGTATCATACATATAACAACAAAAGCCTGATCAATTAAAGATAACTGATGAATTTGACTTCATCAGAAGGGAATGAAAAGATAAATAATGGAAAAGGAGAAAATATTTGCATATGACATATCTGACAAAGCATTTGTTTTCACAATATATAAAGAATTTTCAACTTTCAATAATACAACTAAAAATTCAATATAAAATGACAAAAGATTTGAATGTATACTTCATGAAAGTAGATATATAATTGGCAATTAATAAGCCAGCTAAAAGATGCTGAACATAATTAGTAACACAGAAAAAGCAAGTTAAAACCTCAAGAAGGTATTACTACACTTTTTTAATGATTTTTAAAAATTTGGCAATACCAAGTGTTGCTAAATATACAGAGATATTGGAAATATAATTTAGTACTTGTGGCAAAGCAGAATGCCACATTTTGGCAGGTTGGCCAATACATATGAAGTGACATCTATATTTATCACACAACTTAACTATTCCACATCTAAGTATTTACCCAAGCATAATAAAGTCAGATGTCCATAAGCCAAAAGACTGCTTCTGAATGTTTATACTAGTATTTTTGACAATTTCTAATTACTAGAAACTCCCTAAATATCTCTCAATTGGAAAATGGATAAAAAACTGTAGCACATTCATAAATTGTGTACAATTCACCGCAAAAAGGAACAAACTTGATACGTACAGCAACCCGGACAAATCTTAATTGTCTTATGTTAAGTGAGAGAAGTCAGCCTCAAAGACTATATAGTAATAAATTCAATTTGCATGACCTTTTGGAATTGGCAGAAATATAAGGACAGAAACAAATCCAGGTTAACAAGGGCCTAAAAGGAGGGGGGAGAGATAGAATACAATGGAGTAAAAAGTATACTTTCAGGTGATGAATCAATCTGTATCAGCACTGTGGTTGTGACAGTTTGAAGCTTTTTGTGGCTCCCAGAAAAGATCATGTCCATAGAAGTAATCCACTCCTGTTCATGTAAATCCATTGTATCTGGGCCTTTTGATTAGATTGCTTCAGTTAAGGGCCTTTGATTAGATTTCATGTCCCAGGGTGGGTCTTAATCCTTTCACTGGTGTCCTTACAAATGGAGGAAACACAGAGAACCCAAGAAAAAAGCTGCAGGGACAGAGAAACCATGAGAGTCTGAGAGAGAGGTCCCAGGGGGAAAGCTCCTGGTTTTTGTTGGTGAGTGCTGTTGGTTCTAAACCTCCCTTCCTTTGGTTGAGGTTCTGGTCTTTGTGTGGGTGTCTTCTCTTTAAAGGCATTTAAAACTTTTTCTTCTGGCTTTATTTTGAACTTTGTTCTTTTGATTTGGAATGACGGCAACAGTCTTTTTTATTGCCCTTCTGGTTTTACAGGAATTTCTCCAGTTTGGTGAATACTTATATATTTGGAATTTCTTATTTCTTACTTTCACTGATATTTTAAGAAAGGACACCTCCTTAATATTTTAATTAACTTTTGTCCTGATTGAGAGCACTGTCATAATTATTTAATTGGTCATGGATGTACAAAATTTACAATATGTTACTTGCCACCCTTAACATAATTTTCATTCAAGAGGGGACACCTGTTTGCAGGTTGGACAATGATAAGCACAGGATGCCCACCAAGTTAAAGACATATACCACATAAAGCACACTCATTAACCCAACCCTTAAGCAAATCCTGACAGGTTTTTAGGCTCTATGTTTGCTCTCAGTTCGAAACGATGGGTTCTAACACTTCAAAATTCTAATAGTGTATTGACAACTGGCACACCAGTTGGTTTCATGTACAAAAAGCCTGGTCCTGCCTCATATAAATTCTTGTCTCCCTAAATCACCATACTAGGGACAATCTTAAATTACAATGGCTGTAACAAAGCTCTTTAGATATTAGCAAATTTATATACTTGTGCATACAATTAGAAAATAGGGGCTCTAAGACCAAAGAACCTGAATGGTTTTCCTTTTTTTAATTAAAACTTGGAATTTTCTGAAAGCAATACGAAGTCCAAAATTGCATCTCTTCAAGAAACTAATACCAAATTAACAAAGCAATTATTTATTTAAATGCATAACAAACTTGAAAAACTTTTCTAAATCCTCTAAACTTCCTGAGAATGCCTCAGTTCCTCCAGCACATTCATGTCCTCCTATTTATCCTAGCCTTGAGAGCTGTCCTCTTATAATATGGGACTGGAAGCACCTTCAGACCCACCTGTCTTAGCCCCTTTCCAAATCTAATAAATGTGGCTCAAAACTTGCCTCTATCACCTACTGTCCTTGAACTAAAGCCATAATCAAGGAAATTCCACTCCTACAAAGTATCCCGCTGAAACAAGAGATGTTACAGTTAAGTGATGCTCCCAAAAAGGCTCTCCAAATTGCTAAGGATATATTAAACCCCATACCAAGGCTTTTCCTCAGAAAAGTAATCAGTCAGTAATCTAAACTTGAAAACATGCAAAGGAAAATTATAAACCCATGTGGGATTTGAAAAAAAAAATTGACTCAGACCTTGGGTGTTTATTCAGTACTTTCATATTTGTTTACATGTTTAAAGGGACACTGTCATCATTATTTGTCAATGGATTTAAACCTAATCTTGAAAAATTAATTTTTAAAATTACGTAAATTTGAGTGGAAAGACATCCCCTTAAATAAACTTTTTAAACTAGCTGAACATTTTAAAAGAACTCTAGAGTAAGAAGAAAATTTAAAATAACAACACCATAAATTTGCAATTGAAGGAAATTCAAAAGGGAACACTAAAACATTGTAAAAGAATCCCCAATTGTCATTTTTTTAAATTTTTTACTTTTATTTTCCAATTGTCATTTTTAATAACAATAAATATAAAAATAGATGTACTTCCAAGGGAAAAAAGATGAAGGAAAATAACTGTCTCTATTGTAAGCACCAGGGACATTTGAAATAAAATTATTCATTTTTAAAGAATGAAAGAGCATGCATATTTAACAATGCTCTTCCAGAATATATAAAGTTTTACTGATCAAATAAGCTAGTATTATATCTATTATATATTTAAAATAAAATATATAAAGTTGGATAAGGAGAAAAAGTCATTGCTTTTATATTAACTAATGAGTTTTCTCTATATTTTGTTTTTTATATTTGTAAGTCTGTTTTTTTGTGTGACTCATGGCTGAAAATTTAAATTGTAAGTCCTTTATTTATATATTAATTTAATACTATAAATTTAAAAGAAAACAACTACTCCTTCTGAATTATCAATATTAATTACAATAAACATTATTTATAAGTTTACACTTAGAGTCATTTTTCTGACAAGTTGTATTTTTACAGTAATTGTTTTTTATAAAATGTCAGCTTGAAGTGAGTTTTCAAAATCATTTCAGTAACTTAAATATATAAGGTATGCAGGTGTAGGTTTTTTAAGGAAAAAGAGAGTAATTTTGTCAGATAAAATGGCTGTTTTTACATAATGAAGAAAGGAAAATGTAGGACTAAATGTAAAATATAGAAAGCTGAAGAAGGTTCACAAAAAAGGAATTATATTTCTTGTGGTCAAAGTTGTGTAAAATTTAATGCGTGTATCTATAAAATATTTAAGAGCCTTAATATCCAATACTATACTGATATGAAACTAAAATCTGATCTTCTCTTGTTAAAATAAAGTTATTTTGTCAAGTTTGCATTTACTAAAAAATTATAGTTTCTTTTTTCTAAATAGTTAATGTAAAACTCAGAGAGTTTAAATTTTCTCAAAATAACATCTTATGCTTTGTCAACTTTATCATGTCCTCAATGTAAAGGAAAAACCGAACATTTTTTAACCATCGTTATCTCTTACATTTATTTTTAAAATCTTTTATTATTACTTTAATTTAAAACGACAATCTGGGGAGCAGCTTTAGCTCAGTGTTTGAGCTCCTGCTTCTCATATATGAGGTCCTGGGTTCAATCCCCAGTACCTCCTAAAAAATTAAAAATAAAAATAAATAAACTGACAACCAAAGTATTGTTTCATAGTGAACTGTGATTCTGTTTAACCAAATTTTCAAACAACTTGACAAATTTTTATATTTTATCTTTTCAAATTAAATAATAAAAAATAAGTTTTTTATTTCAAACTGTCTTTGGAGTTTTCCAGAAGGCCCCTGGAGAGTCATTAAGAATCTGCTTTTTCACCTTGTAAAAAATAAAGGTGCTTAAAATAGGTATATTTGTTATGTTATAAAATACATAGGAAATACCAAATTTTAAATTTTCTAGCTTTCTGTTATTTTAATTTATATAAATAAAAGATTATTTATATATTCCAGAAATTATACGAAGTTCCTAAATATTTGTCAATGTCCTCACTGTCCATATGACACCATACTACTGTTCTGCTTCATATTAGACAACAAATTAAAGTTATCAAATATAATTTCAGTTATTCTTAAAAGTGTTACATGCCACGGAAACAACAAAATTTCCCTCTTAATGGCATTATTTTATAATAAACTCTCATGACATCTTTTACTTTTTCAGACAGTAATAATTTAAAAACAGCCATTACTTGTTTTTTATGTTTTGTCTTTTGTAATCTGCATATTTTTTGTAGTGAACTTTTAAAATAGCACTTAGAATCAGTGACAAGCCAGAATGCTCTGTCCTCAACAAAAAAGTAGTTTCAAAACCCATGCAAAGGATTATAGTAAATACTCTATAATACCAGCTTCTAATGACATTACTAAAAAGAACTTTAAAACCATACCAAAAAGCTGATTCAGGAATTCCAAATATCTACTGGGAAACTAACACATTCATGAAATTACTAACACAAGATTGAGCAGAACAAAAATTAATTACTTATAGCTGAAAGAATTTAAAAAAATGATTATGAATTTTGTTTAAAATATTGCTGGTTTTTTGTCGTTAATAATAGCATAGTATATTGTAAAATACAATTAATGCAAATTATTGAATACATTTAAGTGTAATATTGTAATATTTTTTCATCAATTATAACAAAATACCATACCAATGATAAGGATTAATAATAGTGACTATAAGGACTAAGGTATTTTTCCTCTTTTTTTTAAATTAACTTTTTATTTTTAAAAAAATTTTTTAAAGATACTTAGATTACGTAAATGTTACACAAAAAATATAGGGATCCCATACGCCCCACCTCCCACACCTCCCACAACCTCCCACGTTATCATCCTTCATTAGAATGGCACATTAATTGCAATTCATAAAAACATCCTGGGGCTTTGCCATTAAGCATGGACCATAGTTCACATTGTAGACCACACTCTCTCCTACACAGTTCTGCATGTTATATGATGGTATAAATGGCCTATATCTGTCATTGTAATGTCACTCAGGACAATTCCCGAGTCCCAAAAAAGCCCCTGTATTACAACTGCTTTTCCCTCTCCCTGCCCCAGAGCCTCCAGTGGCCACTGGCTCCACCTCAATGTTGTAATTTCTTCCATTGCTTGAATCACAATATGTCTATAGTAGAATACAAGTAAGTCCACTCTAGTCCATAGGTCTTATCCCCATCCTGACGAGTCTGGGATGGTGATGTCTACTCCACCTCCAGTTGAGAGGAGGCTTATATTCCATGGGGAGGATGGATGGGATTATCCTGCCTACAGCTGCTGACTCTCTCCATTCCCTGGGATGGCCATCATTTCCCTGCCAGTTTTCCTGGGTGAGTCCAATGAATTGTAGAGTAGGAGATGCTGCTCCACTGAGGTTCCAGGCCCAGCTGGCACATGGACAGGCCAAAGACTCAAGTCTCTGGATTTACACCTACAAACTCCAGCACCAAGTATAGGTTTGAATAGAAGGGACAAATGAGGCATGTGCAGGGAAGACATAGCTGAGTCCAACTCTGTCACTCTCAGGGGCACAAACTCCAAAGGCGAGCTCACTAGCAAGGCACCAAACTCCAGAGCTATTCACCCTGACACAGAACCTGAGTGTCTCCAGAGTACTCAGGAGCTCCACTATTTGGGGTGATATCCACTTTGGAATTCTATGAGATCCTACTGAGATGTGTGTAAGTGTTGCCTCTCAGATGACCTCCTGACTCACTTTGAAGTTTCTTAGCCATATAAGTTCATTTGTCTTTACCTTTTCCCCCTTTTATTCAAGATCTTTTTCTAGTCACATTGCCAGTTGGTGCTTGGTAGCAACCAACTGGCAATGTGGTTGTACTTTCAACCACATACCCACAAACATCAATGTTCACCTGGTCCTTCTCCCAACCCTACCCCCAGTAACCTGGACTTTCCAACCCACCCTTCCCAATCTACCCACCTGTCAACCCTGTACCACCCAACCCAATAATATCACTACCCTCCTGTCCTGTTCCTTCAATATGCAACTACACACTTCCAACTTACCATAGATTACATCCATATGGGTATTGGCTCACAACCTTCTTCTCCCTTTCTATTTCATGTAAACTTATCTTCCAGACATAGCTCTCTGGGTCTGCTCAATTTGCATAATTCATATCAGTGAGATTATGTACTGTTCCTCTTTCAATGTCTTGCTCGCTTCACTCAACATAAGGTCCTCAAGATTCATCCAATTTATCCCATGTTTTAACACTTTATTCCTTCTTATAGCTGAGTAATATTCCATAGTATGTATGTAACACATTTTGTTTATCCATTCATCTGTTGATGGGCACCGGGGTTGATTCCAACTTTTGGCAATAGTGAAAAATGACACTTTGAACCTTGGTGTGCATGTATCTATTTGCATCTTTGCTTTCAGTTCTTTAGGGTATATACCCAGCAGTGGAATCACTGGATCATATGGAAGTTCTATAGTTAGTTTTTTGAGGAACTTCCAAACTCTCCTCCATAGTGGCTGGATCATTTTACAATCCCACCATCAGTGGATGAGGTTTCCCATTCCTTCACATTCTCTCCAACACTTATAGTCCTATGGTTTTTTAACAGCTGCCATTCTAATGGGTGTAAGAGGGTATCTCATTGTAGTTGTGATTTGCACTTCCCTAATAGCTAGCAATGGCGTGCATCTTTTTATGTGCTTTTTAGCCATTTGTATTTCTTTCTTGGAGAAGTATTGTTTCAGGTCACTTGCCCATTTCTTAAATGGATTCTTTGTCTTTTTATTTTTGAGGTGTAGGATTTCTTTATATATGCAGGATATTACTTACAACTGAATTAATTTTTAAAAATTGATTATGAATTTTGTTTAAAATTTGCTGGTTTTAATCTTTTTTAAATGCAAGAAATTCCTTTTGCTTTTCCCATAATCTCTTTATAATTCCATAAAATTTACTGATGCATAAGAACCTCCCCCTCTGTCCACTCTTTTTTTACTCAATTGATCCATCTCTTAGTCCCCACATTCCTTAAATCTATAACTTTCCCCCATATGTGGACAAGACTCCCAAATATGAGCCTTCCTGATGCCATGAAATAACCAAAAACTTAGTTATGATCAGCGATGCTTTCAGAGAAAGATCTTGATCAAAAGGGGGAAATGTGAAAGAAAAATGGTGTAATTAAGGATAAGAGGCTGAAAATGGAGTTTATGCCATACCCAAAGTCTCAAAACTACCTATTATGATGGAATTCTAAGCATCTAGTCAAACCATTTCCTTACTGAAAAAAAAAACAAAAAAACTGAAACCTATTTCTAAGACCCCTGCCCTACCACCACCCAATTCAGCTTAGCCCCTTCGAGATGGCTTTCCTCACCCAGGACCTGGTACTAGATCAGGAGACCCAAGAACTTGCCAAACATTTTATCAACCTAGGAAAAACTCAACAAATCATCCAGAAGCTCGGGAACCAACTCCTCTCGAACCCCAACAATGAGTTATCTTTACCTAAAGTTAAACTTGGAGAACAGGTTCTAATCAAAACCAGGCAGGAGAACAGGCCTCACTCCCAATTAGATCCAAAATGGAAGAGACCTTACTCCATGGTTCTGATCACTCCCAGAGCTGTTAAAATTAAATGAATTGCCAGCTGGGTGCACTTATCCCAAATGAAGCCAACTGTCCAAAGAAATACAAGTCACTGGAAGCACCTGATGGGACATTCAAGTGGCAGCCATTGGATGGCCTGAAATACCTCTTCAAGAAAAGTTAAGTAGTGTCTGTGTCAAAGCCAGTACATAAATTGCATGCTATTCCCTCTAACTCTAGCCCAAATGAAGCCTCACATATTCTATTACATCATCCTATTTTTATAGGAGGCATTTCAGACACCCCTTAAGAAATCTGGTCCAAAGAGCAGCCAACTTAGTCAATAAATCCTCCTGTTGGCTCTGTGTGTCCCAACCAGAAACATCCATGATCTGGCCAGCTGTTCCCAAGCACTGGGCAGCTGCTAATCTCCCAGTCTGGCCTATTGCCACATTATCACCCAGTGCAGGGGTAGAACACTGACATTCCATCAGCCAGCTTCTCACAACACTCCAAACTAGCAGCAACACCTTAGAAACTACCTCTTTTCCTCTGTTGGGACATCTATATACTTCAGTCCACATAAATAAGAACTCTACCTTCCCATCTGTATCTACTCCAATGCTTCCCAACACTTCTCCCCTCCTTTACTGGGCCAACTTGATGTTATCTCCTGTCACAATGCCTTATGGATGGGCCCCTAGCTGGTCAAACACTTAGGTATACTGACTACTTCCCCTCAACTGGTCTACCTAGCCCAGTACCCCATCAAGGTTGCAATTCCTCCCCTTTGGACTGGCTTATGTTCACTAGCATAATCACCCCTTCCATCTACTGTGGTCCTGAAAACCTCACTGTGCTATTTCCTGTATTTTCTCACCATACAATAACTAAAAGGGCAGTGCCTCTTCTCATCCCCCTCTTAGCTATCTTAGTCATAACCACCGCCATGGGACCTGGGTTCAGCAGTTTATACCAAACCCAGCAAGTCTACCACAGTCTCTCCCTAGAATTAACCAACAGCATAGAAGAAACTAGCCATGACTTAAAAGCCTTAAGACAACAAACAGACTCTATTGCCACTGCAGTGCTGCAAAAACTTGCTAACAGTATCACAGGGAGGACCATGTCTGTTTCACAAGGAAGAATGCTGTTTCTATGTAAATCACTCTGGAATAGTCCTAGACTGCATTTGAGACCTGCAAGATGAAGGCAACCAACACCAAGAGGATGCAGCCTCTAGAGGCACCTGGCTTTTCTTACACTCATAGTCCAGTATGTCATGGCTCGCCCCCTTTTTTGGCCTGCTTACTATCATCTTCTTTATCTTTTTAGTGGGACCATGTATCTTCAAAATTCTAACTAAGTTTATTTCTTCCAGAATCAACACCTTAGTAGTTATGCAGGGATTTCATCCAGCTCCAACCATGGTTCCAGACTCATCTTCCCTCAACCACAATAGAATAGCCAAAGGGTTTTACACTGTGTCAGGTAGAGCCTATTCCCTCAACCAGCAGGAAGCAGCTACAGAAGAATGACTGTCACCCTTCAGATCCACCTTAAGAATAAGGGTGTAAACTCTCTGAGGGGGAAGTTACGGCAGGTTAGCGTAGGAAAAGGGAAGATGAGTCACAGCTGTGAACTGGCAATAAAGATGGCTGGGAGACACATGGCCATGAAACCCCACCCAGAAACCCCTGGAGGGAAAGTTAGCTGCCAAGAATAAAACCAGAAAGACCTTATAAGACCCTGTCCTTGGAATCCCATTTGGAATGAGATCCCATTCTGTGTCAAGGGGAAGCCCCAGATACCTTCAAAAGGCCTCACCATTTTCTCCTGAGAACTAACAGGTGGGGTAACCAATCAGAAAAGCAAATAGCTGGGGCCCCTCCCCAACTTTAGGAAGGGGAGGAATGAATAATGGCTTAATAAAGGTAGCCCCATAAGCCCAAATGCTTTCTCTGCTTAGAGGAGCCTACCAATTCCTCAGGTGCATAATTCTGTTTTTTATTCCTCCCATTTATCAATAAACTCTGTTCTTTTCTCCCACTTCTCAATAAACTCATTTATGGGCCTAACTAAACTGGCCTGTTCTTAAATTCTTTTGTATAACATAGCCAAGAACCTAGAGGAATCCATCATCCCCTGACTTCACTTGGATGTAGATAATCACCGTAAATTCTTCCTCTTGGGTTTTCTTGACTCCCAGTCTAATATGGCCTCCTGGCACCCTGATTCACTATCACTCAATTTTTTTCACTTTTTATTCAGCACATTTCCCTCTCTGAATTTATCTTGATTATATATTTACTAATTTATTGCCAATCTGGTTCCCCTGGAAACTGTTTAAAAATGTAGATTCTGCTGCCAAACTACATATGTTTAATTCCTACCCTGGGTGGAAGGGAATGGGATGACAAGGAATTATTTCTTAATGATTACAACGCTTCTGCTTGGGGTGTTGAAAAAATTTTAGTATTGGATGGTAATGATGGTAGCACAATTTTGTGAATGTGATTAATCCCATTAAATAGGATAATTGAAAGTGGTTAAAGTGGGAAAATTATCTGTGCATATATGCTGCCACAATAAAAATAAAATTTTAAAAATTGAAATCTAAGCTGCAGCATTCACTAACTCTGTCACCTCAAGTAAGTTATTTAAATTATTGATGCTTCAGTTAATCTGGAAAGCAGGAATAATATATGTATTTTGTAAGTGTCTTAGAGGATTAAAAAAGGCAGTGCCTTCAATATATCTGTATATTGTAGTATATAAACACTAGATTTTCTAGAATTATGACCTATTCTTATATAGCTTCTTATTTTTTCATTAAAAATCATTAAATTTTGTTGTCTTTTTAAATCTTATTTTGATTTGGAAGATATTCAGATTTTTAAGATGAATTTGTCATAGTGCTAGTTTCATACATCTTAAATTAATTTTTTTTTGGATTTTCTCTGAAATATTTGTGGGCTACTTCATGGTCTTTTAATATAGTATCTTCATATGGTTGAATAATAAATACAATTCATAGAATTTTAAAAAGTCATTCAGGACAGGGACACTGATGAAGTGGTAAGAGAGGAAAGAAACACAGACATCTATTAAGCACATACTTAGTACCAGGCACTTAACTGAATGTCTGCACACATTGCCTTGTCTAGTACATAAATAACCCTATGAAATATGTGCTATAATTTCATTGTAAACATTAACCAAGACTAAAATAACCTGAGATCATTTGAAATGGATGCTGGTTACATGAACTACTAAGATGTAATTCAATTCTAGTTCTGTTGAGTCCAGAGATCCAAATCTTCTCCTATCATGTGAAACTCTGCTGCCTAGAAAAGTTCCAGAGTCTAAAATATATCCCTAAGGTGAATAATGAACTTGCCTGAAGTTCAAGGAAAAACATATGTGGAAATGGATTGGTCAGAACAGAAAGTAACATATTCACTTAAGGAGATAGGGACAAGGGCAAGATCCACACAGGCCTTGAATTGGCTAGAATAAGGCTCCTCCTCTATCTAGAAGAAATATCAACACAAATCTGCCACAAATGGTAGTTGGAACAGCCTCAAATGATACTTTTTCCCTCTAAAATCCAATCATATTTTGTTTACTAAATGCCAGCCACTATTAGAAGTACTTAGCATATTTTAACCCATGATTTTTATAGATAGAACATTATAATATTAAAAATACCCAGTCTTCCAAACAAATAAAATAATGAGGAATGCATAGAGACAAGAAAGTATAGCTCATTAACAGGAAAAAAACCTAATAGATACTGTCTTTGAGCACACAGGCACATGGGAAAACTAGAAACAGATGTTAATTCAACTGTTATATGCCCAATGAGCAAAAGTAAACTATGGGCAAAGAACCAAAGGACACCAGAAGAATGATGTCTCACCTAAATAAGGTGTTTCAATAAAAAGGTAATAATTACAACAAGGAACCAATTAAAAATTATGGAATGGAAAGTACAATACTGACATGAAAATTTCTCTGGAAGGGTTCAACAGATTTGTGCAGGTATAATAAAGAATCAGTGAACTTGAAAATAGGTCAATTGGCATGTGTGCAGTGAGTTGTTATATGGGATTCATGGGAACATAGGCTCCTGCACAACTAAAACTTTTGGCAAGTGACTGCTTTATTAGTTACATAGCATAAATGATACAAAAGAGCAGGGCAAGAGATCCCATCATAGCCGGTCCTCCACGGAGGTCCACAGCTCAGATCAGGGTCAGGGGATGGCAGCTCCACACCTAGCTTTGCATTTGAGATGAGAGGCACCTGTGCTGCCGAAGAGTTAGTTATTTATACACCCCAGGAGAGGGAGCCCTGTTACTGAGCAAAAAGCACATATCAGCAACCTTTCTGCAGAGTTGCTCCCCTGACAAGCAACTGGGTCTGCTTGATCCTGGCTTTCGGGTATAAGGTATTATCAGGCCATTCCAATAGACCTGACTTCTACCCTAGCTGTGGAATGGAAACATGTTGAGACATCTGCACACAATAGAAAAGGAGAGGGGCAGTAAGTGAGGGTAGGGAGATGGCCACTAGATGTGTTTCTGACCAGGCCTAGCCTATTCCTCTCCATTAGCTTCCACAACATAAGCCCACCTCCCACCTTGGACATGAAGATGGAAATGGGTAGGGTCTACTGTTTTAGTTTGCTAAAACTTTTGGGAGCAATATACCAGAAACGGGCTGTCTTTTACAATGGGAATTTATTAGGTTAAAAACTTACAGTTCTGATGCTTTGAAAATCTCCAAATCAAGGCATTATCAGAGATTCTGTCTCACTGTAGGTTGGCTGATGGCGATCCTGACTCCTGCCACATGGTAAGAGACATTGGCAGCTATATTAGTCTCTGCCTTCTTTTCCAGGATCCCTTTCTCTCCAAGCTCAGCTGTGGGCAATCAGACACATGGCAAGGTCTGCTCCTATCTTCCGTCTTCTCTGTGCCTAGTTGCTTTAGCTTTGGGCTGCTCCAATTCTGGCTTTTCTCCCCAGAATTTGTCAACAGCTGAAGGATTCTCTCTGTCACTGCATCATTTTTCCTCTGTCTGCAGACTTATTCCTCTGTTTATGAAGGACTACAGTAAAAGGATTAAAACCCATTCTGGGATATGCCCTACTGGAGCAGTCTAATCAAATGGGACTTAACTGATCTAATCAAATCAAGATTAACAATAGGTTCATTTTAAGAACATAATATTCTGGGGTCCACATAAAAGACTCAAAGCAACACACATACCAACTCATGACTCTGAACAATGTTGACAGTAAAGGCTTGGGAACACCAGTGGCTGCAGCCCATTACATGGGTTTCAACTACTCCAAGCAGGGTGATGAAGCCTGTCACCCTTACCAGAGTACAGCTGAAAAAGTGCCACATAAAATATTTTGGTACATTTTGCAACCAGTGGGCTTGATGTTGGATTTAATTGCTCCCTTTTTCACCTCCCCTGAGATATTAACCCATGTGTATCAGGAGGCTTTAGCAATAGCATTAATACCTCCTTGTTAGACTAAGAAGAAGACTAAGGCAACACAATTATCAAACACTACTTTGTCTAGAGAGTCTAATGAAGCTTGCTAAGGATTATAGTGGGTGTGACTCAATTCAAAGCTTCTTTTATACTCATAAGAATTTCATGAAGCCTTCTCACCAAGGGCACCCACACCAGAATTTCCAGGAAGAAAAAGAATTTCTTAATGCAATTTTCCCAAATGGAGCAAAGTATTGTATGGGACTGATGAATTCTGACTGTTGGTACTTGTATACTCTGGATTTCCCAGAAGGTCGTGTAATCAGTCAGCCAGATCAAACCCTGGAAATTCTGATGAGTGAGCTTGACCCAGCAGTTATGGACAAGTTCTACATGAAAGATGGTGTTACAGCAAAGGATGTCACTTTTAAGAGTGGAATTCATGACCTGATTCCAGGTTCTCTTATTGATGCCACCCTGTTCAATCCTTGTAGGTATTTGATGAATAGAATGAAATTGGATGAAACTTATTCGACTATTCACATCCCTCCAGAACCAGAATTTTCCTGTTAGCTTTGAAACAAACTTAAGTCATCAACTTTCATGATGACCTGATCAGGAAAGTTGTGGAAGTCTTCAAGCAAGGAAAATTTGTGACCACCTTGTTTGTAAATCAGAGTTCTAAATATCACACAGTGCTTTCTTCACCCCAGAAGATAGAATGTTTCAAATGTCTTGATTGCTAGAGTGCTATGTTCAATGATTACAGCTTTGTTTTTACCAGCTTTGCTAAGGATTAAGAATAGGAGCAGAGTTGATTAAGGAAAATGAACAAAAAACCGAAAAAAGAGAATGCATAGAAGAAGGTGGTGGCTACTTTCTAGATATTGATACCAGGGCCATGCTTTCCATAATTACAACCTTGTAGTTGCAGAGAGCCCTAGTTGTAATCATAGTGCAAACACTTTGAATTGTTGCATTATTTTATTACAGAATTCGATATCTTGCATGAATGCTCTCTTCTGTGTTTAGGTATTCTAAGCCACTCTTGTTGTGAAACTGAAGTTCATGTAGAAAGAACCTTTTACTGTATGAAACTTTACAACACTGGTGAAAACAATTCAATATGGTTTATGTATAGTATAATATTTCTCCAGGTATCATCCAAAATTCCCCAAAGACAAAGCTTTTTTCCTCATTAGCTGTTGGCTTCAGCCAAACCATCTAGTACTGTTTTATTAACTTGCTGCCTGAATTTTACACCCAGTTACCTACAGTTTCTAGAACATATTCTCTACTAATGTTATTGAAATCAATTTCTACTTCATACAGATGTGGGTTTTTTTTGCAACAGCATTTAAAGTTTTTTTTTTTGCCTATGATTCAAGTCTTATTAAGAAAAATGACTGCAGTTATTCATTTTGTGAATTATTTTAACTTTGCTGCCTCCATTTGTAGTCCTCACCATGGAGTTCCTTCTCCTCAGTCCCCCAAATAAGCAATACTCTTACACTGTGGGTTTATACTAATTTCATACCTAAGAGGGGAGAGAGGAATGGACCCTGGTCCCAATTTGCCTTGAAGGTCAAATGAATTTGATGTCCTTTTTTATTGGCAGATGGTGAAAAAAATAAACAGAGTACTGCAGCTTGAGAATAGGGTGCATGGGCAGAACTATATGGAAATCTTAAGCCAGTAATTGAGTTTAACTTATCATGAGCACCATGCCTTTATGAACTTGTTAAGTAGTATAAATGGTGTTTATCAAAAAATTTATTAGGGAGATTTAGATTAAAGGTACTGGATTCAGTAAGTCAAGTCAGCTTGGATCATTCACTTCAACTTTTATTTTAGCAGCCATTTCCACTAATTTCCATTAATAATACACTGAAAGGTTTGGTTCAAAGCAGAATCAATGTCTTTGTTAAGCTATCCTGAGACTTAAAGTTCTGTGACTTTGTGATTTGTGATGCATGCGATAGTTTTCTGACTTCAACTGTTTCCTTTCACCATGATTTGATAGGATAAATGAAGTGACTGCTCAGAGTGAGAGCTATCCAGGTTATTCAGGTGTCAGAGGGAAGTAGAATGAAAGTCATAAAACATAACATGAAATTTCAAAATAGTCACTTAAGGGGAAATGACAATAAATATATGCTCTTAAGAGTAGGCATCTTTTAGCTTTATTTGCATATTCTGTGGGATTTAAGCAGCAGAGAGAACAGTGAAGCTAATTACATTTTGTTATTTATTCTTGTCCTCAATATTTTTTATTCTTTCTGGATTGTTACCATGATGTTTTTGTTCCTTCTGTATTGATATATGAAATACCTTTTTTTAGTGTTTCTAAACAAAATCTACTTGGTTTGAAATCAAGTGACTGGAAATCTGTGTTTTGACTTATTTTAAGCACATTGTTGAAAGTTTCATTGAAAAAGCATCCAATCAATGTGGAATCAATTTGTGATTCTGTAAGTAGCATAGCACCTAATATTTGGTGCTATGGTTTTTTGAGGACCAATACTCAAAGTGAATTTTGTTCTTAAACAGTATCCCAACAGATTTGGAGAAATTTATTGGCTTGAGGTCTGTTTTTTTCTTTCTTTCTTTCTTTCTTTTTTTTTTTAAGTAGCATTCTACCTAATGTTGATAAAGTGGACAAATCTGTATGGGAAAAAGCCTAGGAAAATGAAAACTGTAGATTGGATAGTAATCTAAATATTGTGTGATAGAGGCGGGGAAGTTTTGGTGCTATAAATTCATGGTGTTGTAATCAGTTGAAATGTATTTCTGTACCACAATTTATGCTTCAATAAAAGTTTGCTTAATTAATTGTGAAAAAGAAAACAGCAGTAAACCTCATGAACACATATTGAAGCATTGCTACTAACAATGGTCTATAGTTTACATTATAGTTTGCACTTTGCAACTCACAATTTTATAGGTTTTGACAAAATATATAATGTCCTGTATCCATCATTGCAATGTCATGTAGGACAATTCCAATGTCCCAAAAATGTCCCATGTTACATCTATTCTTTACTCTCCCTCCCCTCAGAACCTCTGGTGACCACTGCCAAATGTAACATATGTACCACACTAATGAAAGATGTTGTTAATGGAGGAAAGTGTGGGAATGGGAGGGGTGTGGGGTATATGGGAATCCCCTATATTTTTTATGTAACATTTATGTAATCTAAAGCTTCTTAAAACAACAGCAACAATTTAAAAAAAACCTTATGAACACTTGGTGCTACTTTCCAGATTGAGTGTTGGCCCTGCCGTCCGAGCTACCATCAGTAAACCATGCTTCTTGCGTCCTCTAATTGCTGGTCATAAAGAGTGTTTTATTCAGCTATGGGGTTAGCTAACTCTTCAGTTGTATCTAATATAGGGTTCAAAGATAGAGAAATCACCCCCTGTTTATCTCTGCAATGTGTTCCCTTACTACATAAATTTGAATTTGTATTTTTATTGAATAGAGGAACACTTCTGTTCATTTGTTGCTGGAATGATTATGATATAACCCAGGCTGTATGGATATTTCAGGTCTGAAAATAATTCTATATCCTTCAATAATAAATGTAGTTTAAATCCAGTAAGATTTAAAATCCAGTAAGAATCAATGAATTGCCTTTCAAACGGTATACATTTTTAGATGGGCCAGTCTATAAAATTCCAGTTCAAAAGCCCAATTGGCACTCCTGGGTGACAATTCCAGACTCCATTTCAGAGGGCTTTACTCAGAAAAGGAATGTTTTCCCCCAAGCTCTTTTTAAAAACACAGGAACATATTCCAGAAGACATCAAGAAGTTTTCCTCATTATATTGGTGAAAATTATATTACATGCCTATCCTAACATCAATCACTGGAAAGGAAAACTGCATTACCATAATTGGTTTAATCTAATCCATGTTTAATCCACATTAACACATTCAGAGTAGGAATAGACTCCACTTTCCCTCAAGCACTTGATTTCCTGAAATCATAACAAAATAATGTTTGAGAAAAAGAAGATTTGTGTGCAGTTAACAGTGTCTGACACACCCAAAGTGCCTCTATTGATGATCCTTGTTCTATTCTATATCTGTAATCTCTCTCTCTCTCTCTCTCTCTCTCTCTCTCTAGTTCTCTGTCTCTTTTGCTTGATCCCAACTAGTTTTCTCCCCCTGACATTTAAACATGACCAATATTCTACCTTACCAAAACAAATTCACTCTCAATAAGTTGTCCCCCTTTTAGTGATTAATTTCATCCCTATAACAATTCTATATTTTGCAACCTTTTGTTTTGCATTAGAGCAAACTGAGAACCAGAAAAGTTGATTAACTAGACCAAGATTACACGCATTGTCAGGATTCAATAAATGATAGGCAACAGTGAAGTATTAGTTGATTTGGCTACCTTGAACATCTTTCTTTCAATTCAATTCAGAAAATATTTTCCAAATATTTTCTATGCATAAATACACCCTGTGAATGATCTATTTGATATCTTTTATTATTCCTTCCAATTACCTAATTTTATCTAAGGCTGGTTTACAGACTCAGATAAATTAAAAGACATATATAGAGTCATATAATTAGTAACTAGAAAAATTGGGAATCATATCCAGATTCAGGACATTAGCGGTGTTTGGAATTCATTCTGTACCCCACAAAAGATTTGTTCTTAGTCTTAATCCATGTTCCTGGTTGTATGAACACACTTGTAAAATGGTATATTTGAATATGTTAATGTGAATCAGTCTGTGGACTCATTTCTGAACAGGATCTTTGAAGATTCTATTTAGGTGTGGTAAAACTCAGTGAGGACAAGCCTTAATCCTTGTGATTGGGGGCCTTATTAAGTGAGGATATTTGGAACCAATAAGAGAAGCCATATCAGAGAAAGCCACAGGATGTTACCAAGGACATAATCATGTGACTGAAGGCTGACATCACTACAGAGGTACCAACTCTGAAACAGAGCATGACCTTGCTGATATCTTGATTAAGGACTTCCAAAAAAAACTTATTGTTTAATCCAGCTCATTGTGTGACACTGTCATAACAGCACTGGCAAATTAAGACAGGTGTATAATTATCTATAATCTTACCATGTGCTGCTCATGTAGAGTATGTCCCTGTGCCTCAATCTGACCTTCTACCTACACTTTCCTTCTACCTTGCAGGCACCAATAAATTCCCAAAATCAAATCTGTATGGATAGTGCTTAGAAAACTCCCTGAGATGGGACAAGAGATAGGAATTTAATTACACAGGTATTCTTTTTACTCCATCCCTCTCTTTCCTGAGCAGCTTTACCCATGGGATCTGTCTGAGGAATAAATCCTGCCTGCCACTGGGCGTAGAACAAGTTCTAGTCTGAGTGAAGATTTCTCGTCCATCATATTAGGTGGATAAGACACATCACAGCACCAGTGAATAAGAAAGTATGAAAACTGTTCATTATAACTCAGGCTTAAAAATGAGATCAGTCTGGATTTAAAGCCAAGCATCACTAATTATTAGCTTGTATATTTTGTCTAAGTGATGTTAAAATTTAGCATTAATTTCCCTATACACTAAATGGAAATATTAATATCTCTGTCATGGAATTGTGTGAGAATCAGATGCTATATTAAACATATGAAAGTGACTATTACATAGAAAGTGCTTTTTATTTGTAAATTCACATGGTATATATAATTCCCTTAACTCTTATAAACTTTTCCAGGAACCTACACATTACAATCAGTTATTTTAGTGGAGAAATTGAACAGACCTGGAAGACTTTAGAGTTACATAGATTCTTGAATCAGTATTGAATACATCAAAACTTATCCTTTCTTCTCTCCTAATTTCAGGATTCTTCCAGAATCCTATCAAGTATAGAGAAAAATAAAGCAAACTACATAAATGAATTGAAACAATAGTTGTCATAAACCTGGTCCATAGGATCATGAACTCTCATTTTCTTTACAAAGAATACAACAGCAAACCTTGAACCTTTACTCTATAACAAGCAGCATTCTAAACACAATTCAGGCATTATCTCATATAACCCCTTGAAAAATCTATGGGATTGGTACTTTATTATCCTCCTTGTACAGATATAGAAACTGAACATAAAAAGCCTTAGAATCTTGCCAAAATTCACATGGTAAGTAGAAGAGACAGCCTAAGGAGGTTAGACTTCTTATATTCCAAAGCTCTTGCTCTTGGAAATGATTCAGATTTTAAATATTAGCAGTATCTCTAGCCTGCATGTATCTATCCTCAGGGCATCAATAGTAGAATAGCATTTTTGCACTGATCTAGACTTTCTCACATGCTTAGCCCTCTCTTTAATTCTGTGAGGCAGGTATTCTTAGTGTTGTTTTCTAAGATCTGATTAGTTCATGCACCCCTACTTCCAACAGTACTACAGTCTGTGGTTTATGTCCCAGACTCCAAGATCACTACAAAACCCTGCCAAAGAGTCAGATATCATAACCTAATGGGATCTCCCACCCTCCTACTGCCATTTTCACAGATGCCACAGCCACAAGAAAGAAAAGGATTAACTGTTTGGCTGCCAGCTTCTCTGAATCTGCTAATTTGAATCCTCTGGGAACTGAAATTTCAGAAACCTTAACTTGCTGTGTTTAAGTAATGTCTGTTTAAATATACACCTGAAATCACATTTGAAAATGTTGATAAAGTATGGCTCTGGGATACCTGAGCCTGGAACCCCATAATTGCATACCCAGCCACAAATAAGAGGTGTTGCATCTTAGTTTCCACAACGTTTACATCCAGGATCCTAAGGACCAAGGAAGCACTCACCAGGCAGACCATAGACTTTCTTAGAAAAAGATTTAAAAGAGCTGAATTAATGGACCTGTTCCTCCAGGACAAATACATTTGCTGCTGAGTTCATGATGCTAGCAATCCATAATTTTTCTGTTTTACCACAGTTTCTATTTTCAAAATTTTAATCAGGTTAGGATGAATCTCCAGTAGAGTTCATAGTATACCTCACATATTCACTAAGGAACAAAAGAGCAAATAACCAGGAAGGAGGCTAATAGAGGGATGTCCTCCAAAAATTAGTTTATTCCCTGAAGCCTAACCTTTGGAAGTTTTCTGACTATGGAAATTTATTATATGAACTGGAATGCATGTGGCCCACAGTCATAGGATTTTGTGAACCTACAGAGGAAAAATAAACTCTGCCCATGCAAGTTTCTCTAAGCAATCATTTCTGAGTTATTATTAAAGGGAAAGGAATACTAAACTTAATGTAAAAATGGATGAACTTGAAAAAACAGCAGTTAGTGAGGATTTGTCATTCTAACTATGTAAGAAATGTTCTCTGCAAATAAGATGACTTGTCACAAATTGAAAGTTTTTTTTTCTCCAAATGCAATCAGAAGGGCAGGTATAACCAGTGATATTTTCATTGATATCTTTCTCTCAATGTGACACTAGGGTTTTCAGTTTACAGGTAAGTTGGATTTAAATATGTGTTTCAACTATTACACATCTTTCTGAAAAATGACTTGCATACCCAATCTACTCAGAAAAGCAGACTGTGATATTATGGAGTCAGACCATTAAAATTAACACTTCTATCAAATCATTTTAATGATAATAAGGCAATATACTCTCTTCATAAAAATCTAGGATCACAAAATTAATTCAAAAAAGATCATAAAAAGCTGAAAAATGATATTCCACTCGTGCAGTTACCAAAAAAAATTCTGGAATAGCTATACATATTTCAGATGAAATAGACTTTAAAAGCAAAATTGTTATTAAAGATAAGGAAGGACATTATATATTAATAAAAGTGATAATTCACTAGGAAGAAATAAAAATCTTAAATGTACATGCACCTAACCAGAATGCCCCAAATTACATGAAACAAACACTGGCAAAGCTAAAGGGAGAAATAAATGTCTCCCTTTATTTCTAATAAATAAATAGTTGGAGACTTCAATACACCACTCTCAGCATTGGATAGAGCATTTGGGCAGAGGATCAATAAAGAAACAGAGATCTTAAATTATATGATAAATGAACCAGACCTACCAGACATATATTGAGCATTGCACCCCCAAAAAATCAGGGTATGCATTCTTCTCAAGTATTTCTGGATCTGTCTCCAGGAGAGACCATATGTTGGGTGACAAAGCAGATCTCAATAAATTCAACAAGATTGATGTTATACAAAGAACATTCTTTGATCATAATGGAATAAAGTTGGAAATCAACAAGAGCAGAAAAATGGAAGATTTACAAATATACGGAGATTAAACAACATACTCTTAAATAATCAGTGGGTCAAAGAAGAAATTGCTACAGAAATCAATAAGTATCTTGAGATAAATGAAAACAAGAGCACAACATATCAGAACTTATGGGATGCAGTGAAGGCAGTACTGAGAGGGGAAATATATAGCCCTAAATGCTTAAATTAAAAAAGAAGAAAGAACTAAAATCAATGACCTAACTGCACAGGTGGAGGAACTAGGAAAAAAGCAGCAAACTATTCCCAAAGCAAGTAGAAGGAATGAAATAACAAAGATCAGAGCAGAAATAAATCAAATTGAGAACAGAAAACAATTGAGAGAATAAACAAAACCAAAAGCTGGTTCTATAAGAAGATGAACAAAATCAACAAACCCTTAGCTAGAATGACAAATGAAAAAAGAGGAAATATGTAAATTTTTTAAAATGGGGATATTACTACTGACCCCACAGAAATAAAAGAAATCATAAGAAGATACTAAAACAAAGCTATGCCAACAAAATAGACAATTTAGTCAAAATGGAAAAATTCCTATGAATGTACAAACTACACTGACCCTAGAAGAAATAGAAGACCTCAACAAACCAATTGCAAGTGAAGATATTGAAACAGTCATCAAACAACTCCCCAAAATGAAAAGGCCAGGACTAGATGATTTTACAGGTGAGTTCTACCAAGCATTCAAAGAAGATTTAATATCAATCTGAAGCTCTTCCAAAAAAAAATTGAACAAGAAGGAATGCTACCAAACTCATTCTATGAAGCCAATATCACCCTAACACCAAAGCCAGATAAAGATATTCCAAAAAAAAGAAAATTACAGACCCATCTCCCTAATGAATACTGATGCAACAATCCTCAACAAAATACTTGCTAATCAATCAAACAAACAAACAAACAAAAATATTTGCTAATCAAATCCAATAACATATTAAAAGAATTATTCATCATTATTAAGTGGCTAAGGCATGAAAGGGAGGTTCAACACAAGAAAATCAATCAGTGTAATACACCAAATTAATAAATCAAAGAAGAAAAATCACATGATCCTACCCATTGATGTAGAAAAGGCATTTGATAAAATACAGCAGCCTTTCTTGATAAAAATACTATAAAAGATAGGAATTGAAGGAGCTTTCTCAACATGATAAAGACCCTAATATGAGAAACCCAAAGCTAACATTACACTCAATGGTAAAAAATGGAAAGCTATCCTTCTGAGATCAGGAACAAGACATGGATGACCACTATCACCACTGTTGTTCAATATAATGCTGGAAGGTCTAGCTAGAGCAATCAGGCAAGAAAAAGAAATAAAAGGCATCAAAATTATAAAGGAAGAAGAAAAACGTTTGCTCTTCACAGTTAATGTGATCCTATACCTAGAAAGTCCTGAAAAACCTACAGCAAATTGCTAGAACTAATAAACAATTACAGTAGAGAGTCAGGATACAAGATCAATACACAAAATTCATACTTAGACATTTCTCCAAAAAGGAAATACAAATGGCCAAAAATCACATGAAGAAAATGTTCAATATCACTAGCTATTAGGAAAATGCAAATCAAGATGACAATGAAATATCATCTCGCATGGCATATAATTGCCATTATTTTTAAAAAAGGAAAACAATAATTGCTGGAAAGGATGTGGAGAAACAATAACACTCTGTCACTGTTGGTGGGAATGTAAAATGATGCAGTCTCTGTGGAAGACAGTTTGGCAGTTCCTTAGGAAGCTAAATATAGAACTGCCATATGATCCAGCAATTCCTCTACTAGGAAGAACTGTAAACTGTGACATGAACACATATTTGTACACTGATATTCATAGCAGCATTACTCACAATTGCCAAAAGATGGACAACCGAAGTGTCCATTAACCAAAGAATGAATAAACAAAATGTGGTATATACATATGATGGAATACTATGCTGCAGCAAGAAGAAATGAAATTGGAACACATATGATAACATGGATGAAACTTGAAGACATTATGCTAAGTGAAATAAGCCTGACAGAAAAGGACAGATATTGCATGGTCTTACTAATATGAACTAAATACAAAGAATAAATGCATGGAGTTAAAACCCAGAGTATAGGTTATTAGCAGCAAAGAGGAGGGCTGTAAAGAGTACTGATGCTTAATGTATATAAAAGTTTTAAATAAATTGACTGTAAAAGCATGGAAATGGATAGAGTTGATGGTCACATATTACAGTGAGTAGCAGCTGGTTTATAAATGGGATTGAAGCTGAAAAGGGTAGTCTAGGGATGTAAATGTCAACTGAAAGAATGATAGAGAATAATCTAGGAGCTGAATAACACAGTGAAACCAGAGAAGGATGAGAATTGTGGTTAATAGTACAAATGTAAGAATGTCTTTCTGTGAACTAGAACAGATGTATGTCACTATTGTATGATGTGGAAATGTGGAAAAGCATGGGAAAAATACAATTAATGTAACCCATGGATTACAGCTAACAGCAGTACTGTAATATTCTTGCATCAATGCCAAAAATGTTCTGTGTTAATAATCAGGGGGTATGGAAAAAATATACCAAATGTATGCTATGGACCACAGTTAGTGGTAATAGTCTGATGATATTATCTTATAATCTGTAACAAGTGTTCCACGAAAGTGTACTGTATTGGTGAAGGGGTATTGTATGAGAATTCTACATTTGTGCATGATTGTTTTGTAAGTTCATAACCTCTGTAATAAAAATATATTTTAAAAAGTAAAAAAATAAAAAAAATCATAAAAATTGCCCATAATCCATTTTTTAAATGAGCATTATTATTTTTAATGTATTTTTAGAGACATTGCTATTATCTGTAATTTTAGACAACTCAGATTATATAATAAAATATCTTGCTTTTTATTTTTGAATTTTCCACTAATATGCTGAAAATGCCTCTGTGCATTAATATACTTCTTATAAAGCACTTTGATATCCACCTGATATTTCATAATTATACAGCATAATTCATTTAAGTGACCCCTTTATGTAAACATTTCAGCTGTATTCACATTTTCATCATTATGAGAAAATATTGTAAAATATATTTCCCTAAGTTTTGCCCATATTTTTTATTGAGACTAGGTTCCTAAGAATATGGAATACTGGACCCAGGATCATGACCAATTATAAAGTCCATATTATATAAAGTAGTTTATTCTCAGAATATTTACTACCAACACTGTGGCAGTTTGATATTATTTATGAATTCCAAAAAGAGATAAAGATTATGTTTGTAAACTGGTCTGTTCCTTTGGGTATGATAGCCTTTGATTGATTTAAATTCAAAGGTTTTAAGTTTACTTAAATCAATTCAGGGCCTTTGATTCAATCACATCAGTAGGGCCTGACTCAGGGTTGATTCCCCACTCCCTTGGGCTATATAAACAGCCACTCAATCAAGAAGACACACAGGAGAAAATACAGAAGAAGAAGAAGAGAGAGACTTTGTCAGGTTTGATCCTAGAGCTCCAGGGGAGAGATGAGCCATTTGCCTGATAGTTCACAGCTGTAGAGAACAGAGCAGCTGAAAGCCCTGAGAGATGAGCCCTATGGCAGCCTTCAGCTGAGATCAGAAGAAGCTGAGCCCACAAAGCTTTATGAAGAAGAAGGAAGGAAAGACCAGGAGATATCACCCACCATCTTGCTTCAACATGTGGCATCAGATTTTAGTGAGGAAATAACCTTGAATTGGAATCTTTAGGGCCTTGTAACTGTACAATTTTACACCAAATAAATTCCCTTTATAAAAGCCAACAGATTTCTCATACTTTGCATCAGCACCCCTTTGGCAGACTAATACAGAATTTGGTACCGAGAAGTGGAGTAGTGCTTTTGAAATTATCAAAAATATGGAATGGTTTTATAAATGGGTAAGGAGCATTTTTTCGGAGGAGTTGTGAGATGCTTGACAGAAAAGGCCTATATTGCTTTCAGGAGACTGTTGATAGGAATATAGAGACTAAAGACACATTTGACAAGGCCTTAGAAGGAAATGATGGAACTATTATTAGAAACTGGAGGAAGGGCGATCTGTGGTTTAAAGTTGCAAAGAAATTAGCAAGATAGTCTCCTGATGTTATATGGAAGGCAAAATTTGAAACTGGCAAGCCTGGACATTTAGCTGAAGAGCTTTCCAAAGTAAACTTGGAGAATGTGGCTTGACTTCTCCTTGCAGCTTATAGTAAAATGCTAGATGAAAGAGATAAGGTGAGAAATTGGTGGGCACAAAGAAACCAAAAACTGATTCCAGAAATTCCAAGCTTCTGAGAGTTAATCCCTGAAATGATAGTGACCCATTTGTGGAGTTAATGAAACTTAGAACTTGTAAGTTAGGGTTGAAAATGCAATTATCCAAGAAAGACTTGTGGAAAGTCTTACTGTCTAATGGCTTGTACTCCTGCTTCCTACATGCTAAACCAACAAGTTTCTTGTGAGAGCTGTATGAAGAAAACCACTGTCAGCCTGAAATAAAAGGGACATGGAGGGAAGAAATGGAAGGGAAAAACAGTTTCATGAGGAAAAC
>JAQZBX010019579.1:0-33678 GCA_029593785.1 Cabassous unicinctus | reverse complement strand
CAGAAGGAGAGAGAGGGGGGGGTCCAGTTGCCCGTTTTAGGTCAGGACCGTGCTAAACGGCAGCTGGGTCTTACCCGTCGTTGGAAACCATGGCAGCACTTGGCCAGGCCCCTGTCTTAGGTTGACCCAGCGGCTTTGCCGCAGAAAGAGGGGGGGGAGGGTCCAGTTGCCCGTTATTGACTAACCAGTCCAGCACCCAAGGAGGCATATTTCTCAAGGAGCTCAAAAAATGGCCTTTGTAAGAGTATAAACAGGGTGAAATTAGGCTCCAAGTCTTGAAGTGCTTAGCTCTCCTCTGCAAGTCGGGTATCCTTGATCCCTTCTTGACCAGCCACGGACCTTGTCTCGTAGTCAGTCTTGACGAGAGCTAAGCACCTCCGTTGATGGCCGCCACACATATCAAATCAAATGGTATAGGAAAGCTCATTGAACAGTTTATTGAACACGTGTTGCTAGGACGATTGGCCAACCATTCTGAAAAATACAAATTATATTCTTCTAAACACTCCTCAAATTTCTGATAGGAATTGAAATTTGTAATTATCTTTCTCTTGAGCTATCTGGCAATACAGAGCAAAGCCTTGAAAATATAACTTTCTTTAATTCACCAATTTTATGATTAGCAATATATCTTAAAGAAATAATGACTAATATGTTAAAATAAGATAACAAAATAATACTAATTATTGCTTTCTTAAAATACTGAAAATAATTTTGCAAACTATGAGATTGATTAAATAACAGTGGTATAAGTAAGGAAGTTTCAAATAGCTATTAGAATGATATCAAAAACAATTTCTTGACACAGAAATCCTTCTGAATATTCTGTTAAAATGTTCAGAAATCCAATGTGTGCTGTTTGATTGGATCCTGAAACAACAGAAAAATAACAAAAACAGTTTTAAAGTTTATTATTTGCACAATGGGAAAATATGATTATAAACTCTATATTAGATAACACTCTTGAACACATATTAACTTTTTTTTAGGTGTGAAAATGGTTTGCATTTATGTAGCAGAGGCCCTCCACTGCAGTGAATACAGTTAATATCTTACTGCATTTGTCATGGTCCAGAATTTGGCCCTTAAGACTTGTAGCTCTCAAAAATTACACTTCAGCATTTTTAATGAGATGATTAGACTCTCTATGATAAGCTCATACTAACCAAATTCCCAAAAAGAATATATATGTAGATGGAGAGATAATTAGATAGATAGATAGATAGATAGAAGCATAGATGATCGATCAATCAATCAATAGATCTAGTCAATGATTAACTTAATTTCCTCAAAATAAACGATCTCATTATTCACACAGATCTAGAATAGTGTCCAGATGTCTGTGAAGTGGTTGTAATAACTAAGATTATAACAACTGTAAGGTTTTACCACTTGGTAAAAGTGGAATTAGATAAATTGCTAGAAAATGATTGTAGGTACTGAAATCTACTTCTCCCAAAGGAGAGAGGACCGTGCTCGCTACTCCCACAAATCATCACTCTTAAGAGCTTGATATATTGCATAATAGTATTTTTCTATGCATATATGTTATTTTAATATCACTGTAACGATATTGTGAATTCTGTTTTATATGCTGCTTAAACATTTTCTCCTGTCATTAAAACTTTTTCATGATTTCAGACATCACTACCCAGACCTCCTTAACTCCCATTTATCTGCTGTACTTTTTCCTCCTTCAAACATTGTTGCAGCCCTCCGCATTGTTATTTACCTCCTTCCCCATCCCCAACATTTTACTTTGAAATATTTCAAGTCTATTATTTCAAGCAATAATAGAATAATCAGGTAGCAGGTATAGCTCAGTGGTTGAGTGCCTGCTTCCCATGTATGAGGTCTCAAGTTCAATCCTTGTGTCTTCTAAAAGGTAATAATAATAATATAATCAACCCTGATGTACCCTTCACATTTCTTCTGCCACATTTGCACTTTCTTTTTATCCACACACTCTACTGTTTCTGAACCATATAAATATAAGTTGCAGACATCATGATGCCTTCACCTTAAATACTTTAGTATACATTTCCTAAGAACAAGATATCTCTCCATGAGATTGCCACTTTTAAAAGTTATTGCTCAAGTCTTTGTTTCAGTATGGCAGATAGGCTCAAATTAAGATGAATCTCAAGAAGGTTATATTTTAGCATGCCAAATTGGGTCAAAATTTATCAATATCTTCCATAGTTATATTGGAGGAATCAAACTACCAAAGACACCAAGCTAAATGCAAAACAACAAATAGTAGAATGGAAAAGTAAGTTCATAGTTAATTTTTTGGTTAGTAATCATTACTCAATAAAGCTCTCATTTAGTGTTGTTCCTTCTACAATAGTCCAATGAAATAAGTGACTGTTGATAGATTACATTTAGCAATTGACCTTATGCTTTAGCTACCTGACTTCACATAGATATCTGCCTAAATGAATTAATATTCAGAATAAATATGGAGCACAATAGAAGGGCATTAAGATATATTTTAATATATTTATTGATAAAAATGTATGATATTCTATTATCTAAAAAGTGAGAAATTTGGCTACTCCATTTACATTAATTATGAACTGCCTTCTCTAATCATCAAATTTTAAATTTGAGCCAGAAATTCACACTCTAGCAATTTATTCTGGAAGTAATCAGAAAATTGGCAAAAAATGCTTACCCAGAATGTTCATTCTAGCATTGTTTGCAATATTTTAAAAAATGGAAGCAATGTTGACATACAAAGAATTGGTTTAATTAATTTTCATGCTTCATAAATCTAAATGTAAGGGGCATTTATATTTATATTTATTGATATGGAAAGAGATTACTAGAACTTTTTAAAACACATGTAGAACATTGATAGTATGAACTGATTTTGGATATTGGTGTGTGTGCATAATATTTGGTAGATAGAAATAAATTCTGGAAAACATACACCAAACTGTCAAGAATAGTCATAGAGATTGTTGGAGGATTGCATTTTAATTTTTTTTTAAAATCTCTTTTATGTATTGTTTGCTCTACAAACAAAAAGAAAACAATGTCCATTATCAGTTTAATGAAAATTTGTGATGTATCTATACTACAGAATACTAATCATCAATAAAAAGCAATAAACTATCGTTAAATGAAGGAGATAGATGAACTGCAAAATAATTATGCTGAGTAAAAAAGACAAAGAAAAAAATAAATAATAAGTAGATAATATCTGATATATGAAATTCTATAAAATCTATTGGCAAAAAAATGATCAATGATTGCTGTATCAGTCAGGGTTCTCCAGAGAAACAGAGCCAATAGGTTGGTTGGTTATTTATTTATTTATTTATTTATTTATTTATTTATTTATTTGAAGGAATTGGCTCATGTGATTGTGGGAGTTGGAAAGTTTGAAATCTGTAGGGCAGACTGGCAGGCTGGAAACTCTCAGAGAAGAGTTGATGCTGCAGTCTTGTGGCAGAATTTCTGTTTCCTCAGGAAAAACCTGTTTTCCTTTTAAAGTCTTTCAACAGATTGGATTAGGCCCATCAACATTTTCAAGAATAATCTCCTCTACTTAAAATCACTTAATTGTAGATGGTAAGCGTACTTCAAAATACCTTTACAGAAACCTCTAGATTAGTGTTCGATTGAATAACTGGGTACTGTAGCCCAGACAAGTTGACACGTAAAACTAATCATCACGGTTGCGTAGGTATGACAGGTGTAAGGGTGTGAGGAAATGATTACAAACAGATATGAGGAAATTTTGAGGGGTGATAATTATATCAGTTATCTGATTATGGTGATGGCTTCATGGGTGTATATATATATATTAATATTTATAAAATGCACTTGTTAAATATATACAATTTATTATATGTCAATAGTACCACAATAAAGTTGTTTAAAATAAAAAGATATACAAGTGATTCCCTTAAGGCCCACTTACATTAAAGGCCTGGAGTTAGAGGTTATTCATCCCCTACTCTTTCAACAAAAGGGAAGTAGGAGGTGTTTATTTGCTTGAGGAGCACAGCATGGTAACAGCTCTCTCCAAAGACATCTCCTGAACTCTCTGATTCCTTTTACAGACATTTTTTATCTGAAGGTTTCAAGAAACATGGAACAGGTTCTTAGGACCATAGTTTTATAAGTCTATGGGGAAAGGTTCACTTACATTCTATTTAATACCTAAATAATTGGTGATCAATCTAATCAGAGACAGGAAGAGTCCAAATTCAACATCCTGTTAGACAGAGAGCAAATTCAAATTGTTCACCTACTATGTGCCAGGGAGTTCTTGGCCTGTTGCATATAACATAAAGAAAATGAAACTGAGCAGTATGGTAGAGCTTGATTGGGAGAATCAACCTAACTTAGGTAATTTAGGTACTACATCAAAAGAGGATTACTGTAGTATAACTGTGATGTATTGCCTGTCTCATTCTGTCAGTATCTGTGAATGCTGGTAGTTGCTGACTCTTGGCTAAATTCCTCTCTGGGAGCCGCCCACTGCTGAAAATAGGCTCCTTCCCCAAATGCCAAGCTCCCTCCCTTGATGTCATATATCCCAAAGGGTGGCCCATACCCAATGATTGGTTAATAAGGGGTAATAATTTCTTGACCCTGGGAAATTTGAGATTATTTTATGAATCCAAGAAAAAGAAAGATTATGTTTGTAAACTAATCTATTCCTCTGGGTGTAATAGTCTTTGATTGTACTAAATTCAAAGGATTAAGTTTATTTGATAAAATCAATTTAGGGCTTTTGATTCAACCATGTCAGTAAGGCGTGACTCAGTTGAGTCCCAGCCCCCTTGGTGGGCTGATATAAATGGACAATCACTCAAGAAGACACGTGTGAAGAGAGAGAGCTCTATCATGTTTGATCATGGGGCCCTGGGGAGAGATGAACCTGATAGCCTGTAGCCTGTAGCTAAGAGAGTGGAGACTGATATAGGAATCCTTGAGAAACAAGACCTATGCCAGCCTATAGCTGAAATCGGAAAGAAGCCAGACCCATAGAGTCTTTTTATTTTTATTTTTATTTTCTTGAGATCAATAAAAATTACTTTTTAATTTTTATTTTTAAATAAGCTTTAGATTACATAAATGTTACATAAAAAATATAGGGGACTCCCATATGACCCACTTCCTCCCCCTCCCATACTTTCCCACATTAACAGCATCCTTTATTAGTGTGGTACATTTGTTATAATTGATGAACCCATGTTGAAGGATTGCTACTAACCATGGACTGTAATTTACATTATAGTTTGCACTCTGCCCCACACAATTTTGTGGGTTATGACAAAATATATAATGGCCTGTATCTGTTATTGCGATGTCATAACAGGACAATTCCAATGGCCTGTATCCATCATTGCAATGTCATGCAGAACATTTCCAATGTTCCTAAAATGCTCCATGTTCTACCTATTTTTCCCTCTCCCTCCCCTCAGAAACTCTGGTGACCACTGCCTTTATATCAATGATAAAAGTTCTTCCATTGCTAGAATAATAATAAGTCTATAAAAGAATAACAATGAACTACTTTAGTCCATTGTTCATTCCCCCATCTTGTGGATTTTGGGATGATTATAACCATTCTGTTTCTAATAAAGAGGAGGCTTAGGTCCCATGGGGCAGATAGATGGAACTATGTTGCTTGCAGTTGCAGACAGTCTCTTTTTCTTGGGATAAGCATTGTCCATCATCATCTCCCCATTAGTTGTCCTGGATGAGTCCAGTGAACTGGAGAGTAGGTATTGCAATTCTGCTGAGCTGCAGGGCTCAACTGGCACATGAATGGACCAAAAATTTAAGTCTCTGAGACATATATTTAACAAGGATAATGCTAATTATAGGTTCAAGTAAAAAGGGCAGAAAAGCCATGTGTAGGGAAATTGTAAATGAATTTAAGCCTGTTACACTGGAGAACATAAATTCCAGAGTTAGGTCCACTGACAGACTGCCAAATTCCTGAGCTTGTCTGCCCTGCTTATATGTCTGGATGTCTCTAGAGCCCTCAGGAGCTCTGCTGTTTGAGGCACTGTTTACTGTGTTAGTCAATGAGATCCTGCTGAGACGTGCATAAGTGTAATCCCAGGAATGACCTCCTGACTCACTTTGAAATCTCTTAGCCATAAAAACTCCTTTGTATTTAATATTTCCCCCTTATGGTCAAGGTTTTTTTTCTGGATGCTTTGCTAGTTGGCCCTTGGTAATAAAACCTCGGTGCCAGGGAGGCTCATCCCTGGGAGTCATGTCCCATGTCTGGGGGAAGGCAGTGCATTTATATGCTGAGTATAGCTTGGAGAGAGGCCATATTGAGCAACAGGGAGGTTTTCAGGAGGTAACTCTTAGGCAATATATTATACTAGGCTAAGTTTCAATTTTACAAGAAAAGGTTCATCATCAATCATCAATATGAAGGGCCTGACATAATGTTTTCTCTTCCTTTACTAGGCACTGTCCTTGTACTTAGGGATTCTTTCCATTCTATTAGAGAACATAGCAGGACCCCATGGAGTCTTAAGAGGAAGAGGAAGCCCAGGAAGGAGAGACCAGGCTGAGATCAGCGACCATCTTGCCTCAACACATGGCAACTGACTGGTGAGAAAGCAACCTTGAGTTGGACATTTTAGGGCCTTGTAACTGTAAGTTGTTACTCCAAATAAATACCCTTTATAAAAGCCAACAGATTTCTGGTACTTTGCATCAACACTCCTTTGACAGACTAATACAGCCCGGTTGCTTCAAGAGGGTACAATTCTAAAAAGTCATCCTAGCTGTAAAGTTCCCCAGAATGTGCTTTTGTTGTGATTTCATGGAAATTCAACAACTCTCTCTGCTCAATCCAATTTCATTCACCCTCTCATAGAAGTTGGTCTCAAAGGTACTCCCTAAGAAACTTGCATGCAAATCACAGAGATTTTTTTGTCAGGGAACTTGATCAAAGACAACACATATATGAAAAATTTGTGGCAGAGAGCATTCTAGGTAGGAGAAACAGCAGATACAAATATCATAAGGAAGAACAAGATTAATATAATCTAGGGGAAAAAGGCCACTGTAATGAGCAAAATGACCATTGACAGTTAATATTGTAGATGTAGACAGGAAGAAGATTATAAACCTTAGTAAGGATTTTAATAGTTATGTAATAGAAAGCTTTTGTAATATTTTAAGCAGGAAAAATATGATATGATTTATGTTTTACACCATGAATAAATTATAGCTGTTGTATCATTATAATAATAATAACTGATGTATTTTGTTCAACAATCCTTTTAAGTTCAACAACTGATATAACTCATTAAACTGAGTGAAATGCACAGAATATTCATGATTTGACATGTTCAGATGGCTGACATGATGAAAGATGAAAATCTAGAAATAACAATTTGATGTTCTGAATCTGTGCCCTGACCATGCTATGAAAGGAATTAATAATCTCTAAAAGTGAAAATTGGTGTCACAGCTGTGCAAAGCACAGTTTTATTTCTGGAAATTTAAAGAATACTATAAAGGTTTTTTTTTCTTTTATGTATCCCTTAGAGAAGTCATTAGGCTAATTCATACACGTACATGCAGTAATAATAGCTTCCTGCCATCCATTTGGCATAATAATAAAAGAGTGAATATTTGGGGAAATTATTTCAGTCTATTTAATTTTCCTTTACATTTTTCAGCTACAAGCTTATTAAGGAAAACTTGATAGTGTTCTTGTCCACTTCATTAAAGAGCTTAGAGAAGTCAGAGTATTCAGAGTAAATTAGACAATGATAACAAAGAATTGAATATATTTTGCTGCCTTAATTTTCCTTTTTTGTTATTGTTGTCTTTTATAGGATTATGGATGAAAATAGACTATATATCCTGCAGACAAATTTTAAAATTTGATTGTCCTGATGAGATACTGAGAAAAAAGCAAAAAGATGCAAACAAACATAATTCACATAGTATGAAGAATGTTATTCATGTAATTTTTATTTAACATAAATTTACTAAGCACCTTCTATATGCAAACATTGATCTAGATATTAGGGATTTAGAAGTGAATACAAGAGGAAAAAATCTCTGCTTTTACAAAACTTATGTTCTATTGGGAGACATAGACAATAAATCTGTGCTATTAGGTACATGGAAGTGAATGGGGGAAAAGAAGTGCTGCAGTGTGCATGGGTGCTATTTCATAATAGCTGGAAAAGACTTCTGTGAGGAGGTGACATTTGCACAGAAACCTGAAGAGATGGAGAATGGAAGCTATGCCAATATCTTAAAGTATAACATTCCAGGGTGAAGAATATGCAAATGCAAAGACCCTGAGGTTATGGTTGGTCTTTATGAAGAGTGGAAGGATAGCTGTGTGACTAGATAAGAAGGAATGAGGAAGAGAATAGGCAAGGAATTATCAGGGTAGAAGCAGGTAATAGAGATGATGAAAGTTCTTGGGACTTTACCATGAGTCAGTTGGGATATTATTATAAGACGTGCCCTGACATTTTAGAAAAGGATCAATCTGACAGATGAGTTGAGTTAATGTATGGAGACAAAGATAAAAGCAGGAAGACTTCTTGGAGGACTTGGTAGTCATCTAACAGAGAGGTGATATAGAGAAAGAAATAAGTTGGTATTAATGGATTTCCTGAGAGTGTAGATGTGGAGTGTAAGAAAAAAAGTAGAGTAAAGGATGATTCTAAGGTTTTGGGCCAATCAGGGAATAGATATCCACTGAGATAGAGAAGACTGGAAGAAATAGATTTGTGAGTAGACAATCAGAAGCTTCTTTGGCATTTGTTAAATTTAAGATGTTCAGAATCTGAATTGTATTGAGTTAAGCATCTTGAAGACTGAGGCAGACCGATATAACTTTTGATATTAATACTCCAAGTAATAACTTGAGCTATCCTGCAGTCTTGGAGCTGATGACCATTACCACTGACACCATTACAGACCATATCATCCTAGCAGCAGGCTGTTCAGGATTCTTCCAGTTATCAGCAGGCATGTCCCAAGAGAGTCTTACCTACTTTCCATGCCTCAAGTCTTTTGCCTGTTTCCCTGGGGCTTCTGCATGGATAACATAGTGTAAGATTCAGAAGGCTCCATTCATTCCCCATATATATTGTATGTGGAAGTGAGTGAGGGGGGAAGAGAGGAGGAAGATAATGGCCCTTGGGTCGAAACTTTGATCAATGAGAGACAGGAACCAGGGAAAATATTCTTCCCCCTTTATCCATGGACGCATGGTCCTGAAATGCAGAAGTGTCCCAAATGTCTAAGCAAATAGTCACACTTGATGTAGTAAACTCCATGAGATGTCCTTGTTGGGGTCCTTCTTAATTTCCTGCTTCACTTTCCTTATCACTCAATCTTTACCCATGGGATAATATTCCAGAATAAAATAGATCACTAAGACAGCTTTCAAGTGGAAATTTCTAGTAGGCAACTGGATACACAAGTCTAGAGTTTAGAGAAAAGGGCTAGAATTATAAATATAGGAGTATAGCATATTAATGGAATTTAAAGCCATGAGATTGGATGAGATCACCTAGAGAATGAATATAAAGATGTATGAGGACTGCGTGTTGGGATATTACATTATCCAACATTTAGAAAATGAAGAGATGTAGCAATAGAGGCTGAGAAGAATTAGTCAATTAAGTAAGAGGAAAACCAGGAGAATGTGTGGATCCTAGAAGCCAAGCAAAGAAAGTGTTTCAAGGAGGAAGGGTGACCAACTGTGTCAAATGCTGCTGAGAGGTGAAGTAAAATGAAGACTGAGTTTTGTCCATTGTATTTGTCAGCATGGTGGTCAATATATTCTTGGCCAGAGTTCATTTTCTGGGATGGTGGGTCAAAATCAAGACCTAAATGGGTGTGGCAGCTTGAGATTATTTATGAATCCCAAAAAGAGAAAGGGATGGGCTTGCTCCCCTAGGCTGGGAAGAGTGAGGTCACCACCCCATGGCTCTCAGAGGGGGTCGGCTGGTTCCCCATAGATTTGGGAAGGCCAGGTCACCATCTCATTGTTTTGAGGAGGTTGGGTTTACATGCCAGAGATTAAGGAAAATGTTGCCACCACCTCACGTACAAAGAGGGTTGAGACTTTACTCCAGAGACTGGGGAAAGTGTGGCCATCACCCCAATGTCCTTGGAGGGTGAGGTGTGGAGCTCAGTCTCCACCCAGATACTTGATGAGGGTGGAACCAAGAAAATGACCATTGGGCAAGCCTGTGGAAAGGGTGGGCCCCCATGAGGCCCCAAGGAGAAGAAACCATCATCTTAAGAAGGACTCTCAGACTTCGAAATCTAATGGAGTATACCCTGCAGGTTTTCAGAACTGTTGGGGAACTGTGACTCATGTTTCCCTCTCAAACTTTCTTTGTGGTAATGCAAATGTTTACCCTAGGTCTGTCCCTCTGTATATTGGAAGCAGATAACTTGTTTTGTAAGTTTCACAGGTTGACAGCCAGGGGGGACTTTGCGCCAAGTGAAACTGTATTTCTATAACTCTGTGATATGATTTTGTACTTAGCATTGCTACAGATAAGATTTAAAGTTTTTTGAAAATTGTAACGTCTTTTTGGGATTCAGAGGGTGGAGTGTGGCTGTTTGAGATTATTTATGAATCCCCAAAAGAGAAAGATTATGTTTGCAAACTAAACTATTCTAGGTGTGATATCCTTTAATTATATTGGATTCAGTTGATGGGCCCTTAATTAGATTCCCTGTTTAGGGCTTTGATTGGACCATGTCAGTAAGGCATGACTCAGGTTGAGTCCCTGATCCCTTGGTGGGCTGATATAAATGGGCACTCACTCAAGAAGACACAAAAAAAGAGAGAGAAAGAGAGAGCTCTGTCATGTTTGATCCTGCGGCCCCAAGGAGAGATGAGCCATTTGCCTGAAAGTTTGCAGCTGAAGAAAACAGAGCAGCTGAGCTCCTAAGAAGGCCTGGAAAGAAATGTACCCTATTCCAGAGAATGATATAGGAGGCCCTGGGAGACCAGGCAGAGATGCCCGCCATCTTGCTTCAACACATGACAGCTGACTTTGGTGAGAAAGTACCATTTATCGTACCTTGAGTTGGACTTGGGACTGTACTTGAGGTTACTTGGGACTGTAACTTTTTTTTCTTTTTGAGGTACCAGGGCCAGGGATTGAACCCAGGACCTCATATGTGGGAAGACAGTGCTCAACCACTGAGCCACATTGGTTTCCCTGAGTTGTTTTTATCATTTGTTTTGCTTGTTGTTTGTTTCTGTTTTTTTCCAGGAAGCACTGGGAACCGGACCTGGGACTACCTATGTGGAAGGTGGGAGCTCAACCAATGGAGCCACATCCACTCCTAACTGTGAGCTTTTACCTCAAATAATACCTTTTATAAAAGCCAACAGATTTCTGGTACTTGGCATCAGCACCCATTTGGCAGACTAATACAGTGGGTATGATGAGGTTAGGCCAATATGTCAACTTGGCCTGATAATGTTGCCCAGTAGTTTGGTCTAGCAAGCACTGAGCTAATTGTAATACAAGGACGTTTCATGGACTTTAATCAACAATGAGTTGATTGCACAGATGGTTGGTTAGAATGAGTGATGTCTTATCCAATCAGCTGAAGATTTAAAAAGGGGAAGTGATTTCAGCATTCAGAGAGATAATGCCCTTCTCTACTTCAGACAGTCAGCATCTCCTGGGGAACTCCTCATCAATGACCTTCATTGGAGCCCCTGGCTTGCAACTTGCCCTAGAGAATTTGGACTTGTGCATCTCCACAGTTGCATGAGACAATTTTATAAAATCTCATTTACAGATATCTCCTGTTGGTTCTGTTTCCTTAGAGAACCCTGGCTAATACAGTGGGTTTGGAAAAGAATGAAAAGATTGAAAGTAGACGAGGTGCAATATGGGGGCATTTTCAGGATTTGGAATTGACCTGGATGATATTGAAGTGACAGATACAGGTCCTTATATATCCTGCCATAGCCTACAGAATTGAGTGGGAGAGAGTGTACACTACAATGTGAACTATAGTCCATGCTTAGTGGCAATGGTCCAAAATGTGTTCATCAATTGCAATGAATGTACCACACTAATGAAAGAAGTTGATAATGTGGGGGAAAGTGGGAGGTCTGGGGAGTGGGGCATATGGGAATCCCTTATATATTTTTTTATGTAACAATTTATGTAATCTAAATATCTTTTAAAAATAATTAAAAAACATATTTTTTTAAAAGATTGGAAGTAGGTTCAATGTGTACAGATAAATCTTCCAAAGCATTTTTCTCGCTAAGTTTTCTATAGTAAATGCTTTGCTAAATGCTTTAAATAAGGCACACTTTGGCCTGGGGGCCTTTGCATTGGTATTTCCTCTGTTTGGAGTGCTTTTCCACCAGATACTGAATGGAGCATTCCCTCAATTCTATCAAGTCTTTGCTTAAATGTGACTTTTCATTGAGGTCTGCCCTAACCACTCTACTTAAAAATTTTTGGTTTACTTTAAATATTGCAATCCCAACCCTGACTCTCCCCATTCTTCTTATGTTGATTTACTTTTTCCATAGTATCAAGCACTTTTTACCTACCTATAATTTATTTTCTATGTCTTCTTCAAGTAGAATGTACTTTTGACTGAGATTTTCTTTAATTTTTTTTTTTTTTTTTAAGATATTGGGCCAGAGATTGAATTGGGACTTTGTATGTGGAAAGCCAACACTCAACCACTGAGCCACATCAGCTCCCCTGAGTTGGTTTTTTCATTTGTTTGCTTGTTGTTTTTAGGAAGCACTGGGGACTGAAGCCAGGACCTCCCTTGTGGTAAGCAGGTGCTAAACCGCTTGAGCCACATCCGCTCCCTTGCCTGAGATTTTTATCTGTTTCATTCACTGTTGTGTCCCTAATACCTAGACTACTGCCTGGTATATAGTATGTACTAAAAGAGATTTGTTGAATAAAAATTATTATTGATACATCTGCTTATGCACACACACACACACATTCTATTTTGGTATGCTACAATGCTCTTATTGATGTTGAGAGCCAAAGATAAAGCAACACCAAGAAAAAGATCACACAAAAAAGTTTAAATTGGAGATATCTTGGAACATTTGCTGATAGTGCACAAAATATGGGTATGTGGATGTGAATTTCTTATTCAGAGCCAGGTTGAGCAATGTGACTCTTTTCCAAAGCTTCTTATATTTTCCCTCGATCATTGGTGTGAAACTTCTGTTTTATTGAAATTTACAGTGATAAGAAGGTTGGACCCAGATTAATCTAACATCTCCTCTCTGAAATCCAATACAAACATTTTTATCACTTAGGAGGAATAGCATATTTTTGCATTCAGATGAAAAATGAAAAAAGCTTTTTAATATTGGTCCTGTGAACTAGATTTTAACCTATCATTGTCAACACTCTCTTCCATTTTTTTAAACAAAATATGTTACTACCAAAGACCAAAGACATACTTTAATTTTCCTCAGGGATATTATGAAGCTTAGCAGAGAAATACATGTTGTTAACTCATGACTTAAAAAACAAAACAACAAAAAAATCCCCAATACAATGGAAAAAATAAAATCTAAGGAAATACATTGCCCTGGATTTTTATCTTAAAGTTATGGAGTGATAATTGATAATTTTTGAAAATGAAATCTTTCTTTTTTAAAAAAGATAGTTGTTTGCAGATTTGGAGAAAATTTAAAACATAATTTAAAGTACAATATAAAATTGTAGGTGGATGACTGGCAAAAACAACCTAGAATTTGAGATCAATGACCTCTATTGTTATTCTAGAATAAACAACAGGAGGAAAATAACCATTCATTGGACCCTACATTAGGCAAAAACCACAGCTGGCATGAAGAGTGTATTTCCCTTATGCAGAGTCTTTAAGTAATGCTTTAGATTTGCTTAACAAGACAGATTGATTTATATATCCTTATATTTCTTTTCCTTCTTGGCTTTCATTGGAGTGTACCATTGGGACCATTTTCCCTTAAATTTTAATTTTTTATGATATATGAACTTGTTATTCTAGTAGAAGGAATGGAACACTGCCTACAACACTATGAAAAATGAAACTTTCAATCATGAATCCAAGTTATTGAAGAAAACAAATGACTATGTTTAATAGATTGCTGTATCCAAATATATTGAATGCCTAAATTATTTATCATTTTAATCTCTATTACTATTTTTCTGTTTTGTCTGTGATTCTTTTTCCTAGTTTATTTTTCAGTTCTTTTTCTACATAATTTTATAAAATATTTTTATTTGTCTTTGGGGGGAATATAAATTTGATATTTAAAGAACATAAATTCCTGTACCACTCAGAATATTGGAATCCATTACAGGAAAATTGCTGCTTTACTTTAATATGTAATTTCTTAAATATATAAATATCTTATCACACAAAATGTCTACATTATAATGGTTATATATTATATCAAGTATATTTAGAATAGTTTATGCATTCATTCAATAGTAAGAATTATTTTTAAACATTAGCTATAGCATATAAAAATTATTTCTATATTATGTAAATATTTACTCAAGCAATTTTTATGGGGATTCCAGTTTTCTCAAGATAAAGCAAGCACACACTACCCTGTCTCTCTCCCACTGAATGTAAATATAGCCTCAAAACAAAAGGTGTGGAGCAGCTATCTGAGGTCTAAAAAGTGAATGGTAGTTTGCAGATTTTGGAAGGAGTTTAAGACTTGATGTACCAACAAACCAGAGGTTGATGTCCCTTTTTATTTCCCTCTACTATCACCTGGCATATACTCAAAAGCAACCTTAAACCTATAAGTGCAAAACAGGTGGGGAAACAGAAGGTCTCATTTTATGTATCAAAAAGCTGGGAAGAAGACTCCTAAGGTCCAGAGAAAGTGAAGTAAATCCCATTTTCTTTTATTTTCTCTCTTACCCTAGTCCTCAGACAATGCTACAATGGCACAGAGGATGGAGAGGCACCTAAAACTCTGAGTGAGGGGAATCTTCCCTTATGACCAAAGGAGCTGTGATTCCAAGAGCAAGGGTTGAATTTACCTTGCTTTTTATTCTCTGTTCACTCACTGGTTGAGCCCAGATATACAGACTCAGTTGCTGGTAGTGGCAAAACAGGGAAACTAAATACCTGTTTTGTTTTTTTAACTAGAGGGCCATGAAATAGGAACTCAGGGGACTGGAAAGTGTTGAGGAGGTAGTGGAGAGAAGGGAATTCAAGAAAGCTACCATATAAACTGGTGTATGAACTGCTGGGCTCACATACTCATACTGTACATGAATGAATCTAGTGAAAAATAGCATCCCAAAGGCTTTGAGAATTATGATCTAGAACACTTTCTAAATCTCAGATTGGCCACTGAGTGATATAAAAGATTTTCACTGGAACCTCAGTCCACCAAAGATGGTTGTAGCTTGAACCTAATTAAGCCACTTGTCAGCAGAAACAAAACAAAACAACCATCACCATAGGATTCAAACAACATCCAGAGTCTCATAACTTAATTTTCAAAAAGTCTAGGATACAGTCCAAAATTACTTGGTGTTTTAATTTGCTAAGCTGCCAAAAGCAGATGCCATATAATGTGTTGGCTTTAAGTATGGGAATTTATTAGTTTACAAGTTTACAGTTTTGAAGCTGTGAAAATGTCCAAATCAAGGCATCATCAAGCCAATGTGTTCTTCCTGAAGACCTGCTGCCAGCAATCCTGGACTCCTCTGTCACATGGCAAGGTATATGGCTGCATCTGCTGGTCTCTCCCTTCTCTTCCAGGTTTCATTGCTTTCATCTTCTTGCTTCTGTGGCTTTCTGTCTCTTTGTCTGAATTTTATTCTCTTATAAGAAACTACATTAAGAGGATTAAGACCCACCTAGAATGGGGTGGGTCACATCTTAACTTAAGATCCTACTCTTAAGAGTATATGGTTCACCCCTAAACTTCCTACTTACAATGGGTCTACACCTCATGAATGGTTTACCTTTAAGAACATACTTTTCTGGTGTACATTCAGCTTCAAATCACCACACAGTCCCTTTCCTGTGTCTTTTATTCCAGGCTGGCAGTGCTTTTGTTCATAGAGATCTCATACAAAAATAAATTGTCAGTTTTGCATTAGTACACAGGGGTCCAAACCATCAGATAACAGGACTTTCCACATGTTTTTCCTGAATAACTGTGCTTCTAATCCTGATTTGTACTGAGATGGCTGACTGGTTCCATGTTCAGTTAAACCCTCACAGGGAGCACTATTCTCTGGGGACTCACTTTCCAGAAGCTCAGAATTTTCCAAACCAACAATTTCTGGTTTCTTTGTGCCCAGGAGTTCAGTTCTGTGTATCCCCTTCCTCTTACATTTTACTAAAAGCTGCAAGGAGAAGCCAGGCTGCAGTTTCCACAAGTAGTTTGGAAATCTCCTGAGCTAAATATCCAAGCTCTTCACTTTCAAATTCTGCCTTCCATCTGACATTAGGAGTCAATTTTGTCAAGCTCTCTGCCACTTTGAAACAAGGGTCACCATCCTACTAGTTTGCACTGGCACATTCATCATTTCTGTCTAAGGCCTCATCAGAAGTACCTTAAGCATCCATATTTCTACTAACAGCCTATTCAAAGAAATCTAAGCCTTTTCTATCAAGCACCTCTCTATTCTTCCTGCCTCAACCCATTAGCTGATTACAAAGTCCCCTCCCCTTTTTTAAAACATTTTTGGTATATGCAATAGCAGTACCCCACTCCTGGTACCAAAATTTGTTTTAGTTTGCTAAGCTGCCAAAAGCAAATCCTATAAAATATGTTAGCTTTAACTATGTGAATTTATTAGATTACAAGCTTTCAGTTTTGAAGTTGTGAAAATGTCCAAATCAAGGTATCAATAAGACAATGCTTTCTTCTTGAAGACTGGCTGCCAGTGATCCTGCTCTCCTCTGTCACATGGCAAAGTACATGGCAGTATCTGCTGGTCTCTCCCTTTTCTTTTGGGTTTCATTGCTTTAAGCTTCTTGCATACGTGGTTTTCTCTCTGTCTGAATTTCATTCTCTTATAAAGGACTCCAGTAAAAGGATTAAGACCCACCCTGAATCACATCTTATATTAAATCTTATATTACACATCTTCCAGGTAGACCACATCTTATATTAAAATTCCACTCACCTAAAGATCCTACTTACAATGGGTCCACACCCATGAGAATGAATTAACTTTAAGAACATACTTTTCTGGGGCAATACAGCTTCAAACCATCACATGGTTCTTTTACATGGTTGCCCATACTGGAATCCATATCCAGATTTCCCCGCCTGGTTTTATCCTGCCATTCTTTCTCAGTTCTTAAGTATTATATCTTAAACCAAACTTCTCTGTTTGGATCACACTACTTACTGCTAGGTCTGTCTGATGTTGAAAATGTTCATGCCTGAACTCCTACTTATTGACCACTAGGAAATTCCCATGGTGCAGTAGAAAGAATGTGTACTTCGGAATCATACAGACCCAAGTTTAAATCTTGAACCTCCTCTTTACTATCTGAATATCTTTGATTAAATTACATAAATTAATCATCAAATTTGCCATCTATAAACTGTTAGTAATATCATCAACCTCATAGACTTCTTGTGAAAATCAAATGAGATAACATGTGTGTAACATTCAGGATAGGCTAGACTGTGCTGCAGTAAGAAACAACCCAAAATCAAATGACAAAGATGTTTCTCTTTGTCCAGCAGATGTCAATTCAAGAGGAAGCTGGGGGATCTGCTGACATCATCATTGTGCTCTCTATCTGGAACAGTGAATATCTGGAATGTTGTAAAGCAAATGGCAGATGGGAAGGAGAACTCTGAGGATCATATACAGGCAAGTAAATGCTCACCCCAAAAGCAACATATGCCATTTCGACTCATAAGTCATTAGTTAATGAAAGTGACATGGCCACATCTGAGTTCAGCCAGGTAGGAAAGTACAATACTACTACATATTCTGAAGGAGATAGGGAAATAGATATTTGTATCCAGCCCAATTGACTACCACCTCATGAGACGCTCCTAATACAATTCTTATTGTAAAGTGAGTAATCAACAAATAGCAACTATTGTGGACATAGTCATTATTTCTATACATTTGCTTATTGTCTACTCTTAGGCACACACATTGCTAGCCATCTGTCTACCTATAGTCTTGGATATAATATAAAATATATGGACTTGGTGTCATACTTTGCCATTTACCAGTTGTGTGAACATGGATAAATCATTTCATTTCTCTGACCTGAGTTTTGTGTTTTTTTTTTAAGATTTATTTTATTTATTTATTTTGCCCCAACTCCTCATTGTTTGCACTTGCTGTGTCTGTTCATCTTCCCTGTTTCTTTAGGGGGCACTGGGAACCAAAGCCAGTACCTCCAATATAGGAGGGAGGTGCCTAATCGCTTGAGCCACCTCCATTCCCTGCTTTATTGTGTCTCTCATTATGCTTTTCTTTTTAGTCTCTTGTTGCATCAGCTTGCCGCGCCTGCCCGTCACGCCAGCTTGTTGTCTTCTTTAGGAGGCACCAGGAAACAAACCAAGGACCTCCCATGTGGTAGGCGGGAGCTCAATCGCTTGAGCCACATCAGCTTCCCTGACCTGAGTTTTAAAAATATTTTTCTATGATACAAATGCAGTTCAATCCATAATAGGCTGAATCATGACTCAACCTTGAGGCTTTTCCTAAATATGGGTCTTATTCTCCCCAGTGTAAACTATTTATTTTCTTGGAACTCTGGGGCAAATTAATTATTAACCACTTCAAAAAAATGGGATTCATTTTATTAAGAATCTTGACTTTATGATGGTCCCACCTAATGCACTTTAGACCTTTTTTGTCTTTAGCACCTGATTCAGTTTTCCTATCCAACTCACATACTGGCATCATCCTTTTTCATATCAATGTTCTTATCATTTCTCCTAATACCATGACTTCAGTTTCCTGTAAACTTCCATCTTCTTTAATGTTAGTCATTTACTTTCATCTTCATTCAATTCCATCAACCTTGCTGTCAAAGAATCAACAGAGACACCTAAAATTATAAAATGGAAATATATTCTGCTAAGATTTTGAATCTTACTACTTAGAGACCTACTTAGAGAAGTCAGGGAAGGGATTCCCTGAGAAAACTGTGATTAAGCTAAAATATGAAGAAAAAGTGTTCTCTACTATCACTTAACATTGCTCCAATTCCATTATCTAAAATTCAGAGTTTATGTTTCACCAGAGTCATATACTTGCTACTCATGGTGCTATCTCTCATGCTACCATCTCTCATGCTACCAAATCTTCTTTGTTCTTATTTCAATTTCCAGACCCTAAACTTCTCTATCATTCCTCTCACACTTGCCTCTTTCAGATTTTACTTTCTTCTTGTTTTAGCTTCAACAAAATAAATACCACACGATGGGCTGGCATAGACAATGGGAATTTATTAGCTTATGGTTTTGAAACTAGGAGAAGTTCAAAATCAAGGTGTCATCAGAGTGATGCTTTCTCCCAGCATTCTGGGGCCCACTGCCAGGATCATTGGTTCTTGGCTTTTCTGTCACATGGCAATGCACATGGCGGCCTCTCCTGGTTTCTTTACTTTCTTCCAGGGCCTTCGCACATACTGTTTTTTCTGCCTGCAGTAGCTTCCGTTCCCACCTAAATTAGATTGTTCCCCAATCTTTGATCTTTCAGCTTCTGGATGCTTCCTCTAGCTTCTCTCTCTGCGACCTTCCCTATAAGGTCTTCACTAACACATTCAAGACCCACCCCAACTCAGCTGGGCCATACTTTAACTGCTGTCACCTCATATGAAAAGGTCTCATTTACAAGAGTTCATACCCACAGAATGAACCAAATCTAACATGTTTTTCTGAGATGTATGGCTCCAAACCACCACCTCTCTCTATCCAAAATCTATCTCTATGTCAACAATGCCCACATTATACACTACAATGTCTCAACAAATTGATTTTGCTGTCAATCTCCATATCCTTCAACCTATTTAATGTTGCCAGTCTGCCCCTCAATTACTTTATTATGTCAGCGTGTTTATTTCCTCACAGTGAGTCACTGTCTATTGTTACTTTGATGGGGGAGGCAGGTATTTGTTCACCTTATTTGGCATGTAATTGCCAGCATCTGGAATATTGTCTGACACAAAGTATGTGGTCAGGACATATTTGTTATATGAATGAACACATGAATGAATGAACAAATGAATGTTCTTTCCTTATTTCAAATCCTTCACTTATTTCTTTCACAGGGAAATTCAAGACATTTTGATGCTTGGTAGTACTATGAATTTAAGCCTTCTAATCTCAACTAGATAACTCAGCTTTAAAAAAAAACCCACCTAAGTCTCCATCATTTTTCCTACAGTATATGTTCCTAGAAACCACCTCTGCCACTCTCCTTTTCAACCGATGTCTTCACTTTCTATTTTGCTAAGATCTAATCAAGCTCCTTCAAATATCTTCATTTTCTGCTTTACTCATATTCCCAACCCCAATCTTGTTTAAGCCTTTCTTTTCAAATAAGTTGAAAGATTAAGCCAATTTGATATAACCACCTCCACATTCACTCATTTATTCATTCACTTGCCAAAAATACTTTGGGGGCCCTATGCCTAGGATAATGTGTTCGACACAGTATTATCTCTGCCATTGAGAAGCTCACACAAGGGCCATTTTCTATAATAATTGCATCTTCAAAACCCTGCAAAGTCTAGTATCCTAGTATCTGTTTCTCTATGTCCACAGCTTTTGTCTCACTCCCCTTAATTCACCATGCCCTACTCTAGAACTTTCTACAAGGATGGATATCCTTCTGCATTGTCAAATACAATAGTCACCAGCCACACCTGACTATTAGCACTTTAAATGTGGCTAGTGCAACTGAGGAAACTGCATTTAAAATTTTATTTACTATTAATTAATTTAAATTTAAATAAGCATGCATGAATTGCTATCGTATCAGACAGCACAGCTCTAGCCATGTTGGCTTTGATCAGTTTTATTAGTTCTTTTCACATATCAAATTATGGTCCTTCTTAGGGCCTTTGCACATACTGTTTTCTCTGCCTGCAGTACCTTCTGTTCACCTATAGCACTCTCTCAGAAACTGCTCACAATGTTACCTATTTCTTTTTCTTGAGAACTTAAAACACCCCCAATCCTTCTTGACCTTCCCACCTAAATTAGATTGTTCCCCAATCCATGATCTAATATATATATTTTTATCTTCTCTTTGCTTGTTTGCATCACAGCACTTATTAAGATGAAAAATAATTTGTCTGTCTGCTTTCCTGTTTATGGTGTATCTCCCCTATCAGAGTATTGGCTTAATGAAGACAGGGACTAAGCTTATGCTGTAAATCCTTGTGATTCCACAGTGTCTGTTATATAGTAGGCATTTAAATGTATTTTTGAATGATTGAGTGAATGAGTGATGGCTGCAATTATGGCATATAAAAAGTATTGTGGGAACACAGAAACAGTGGGGAAAAAATCCAAGACAGAAGCAAGGACAAGGTTCAGTGAAGATTTTTATGAAAGTTACATTTGAGCTAAGATAAGACGAGAAGACAGTGAAGAAAATTCTAAGTAGAGGAAAAATTCTGCACAAATGCATAGAGGCATAAAAAAAGCATGACCTGTGTGGGAACAGTGAAAAATTATATGTGACTGAAGTGTATCACTGTATCTTTGCTTTACACCAGCCTAATCCCCTCAGCAAAAGTAATAATTCCTTTCAAAGACAAATTCTGCAACCTATGTTCTTATGCTAGTACTTCTTCCATTGCCTCCTGGAACATGCCCTATCAATTAGCCTTTCATATTTGCTCCATTTCTACATGTCCACGGACTTTCTCATCTGCCTAACATATATGCTTGGATAACATTCATGTTACCTCAAAACTAGCTGGTCCCATAATTTCTCACTGTTCGTACAATGGTCATACTTTTCATTCTTCCATGCATTTTCACGGAGTATTACTTGCTTAGAATTTTCTTCACTATCTTTTCCACTTATCTTAGCTCAAATGTGACTTCCATAAAAATCTTCACTGAACCCTGTCCCTGCTTTTGTCTTAGGCAGATGGTTTTTTGCTACTTCTGTGCTCTCACAATACTTTTTATATGCCAAATGTAGAGACATCCTTCATTCAAAACTATATTTAAATGCACCCCAAAAAATCCATATCCCTTAAATTATTACTCTATATTCTTTTCCACACCAAATTTGCAATGCTCTTCTGTATATACTGCATCTACTTACTTACCCCCATGTCATGTCTTTTATTCCATCACTAGATACAACTGCTTTCCCAAAGGCAATGCATCTCTGACCATTTTTCTTCTTTGCCTAAAAACATTCAATGGCCTTTCAGAGTCAACAGGATAAGTGTACTTAAAAAGTAAATACCACTCCACCTCTGAACTGGCCCTGGCTACATCTTTCAAAATGTTCCTTCTACTACACCATAATATTGCTGATAATAATTTTGTTTCTAGAATTGATGAGTTTGGCTATCACCACCTTTGAAAAATCTTCCTTGACCATCCTAGACTAAGGCCTTTGATGGCGGGGACTGTCTCCTTGCTTGTCTTTGGATCCCCTTTGCCTAGGATAAGGCCTGACCCATGAGGGGCACTCAGTGTGTTGAACAAGTGAAGATAAATTCGACCTAGAGACTGAACTTTGACTCTGAGGGAGATTTCTCCTGTGCATGCTTAAATCTCAGAATTTAGTTGTCTTCAAGAATATCACAGGTTAAAAGGCACCATTTACTGTATTTTCTAAAGGAGAATGGGGCACAGTTTTTGAATGAGTGAAGGAGTAAATGAGAATAAACTCAAAACCTCTCTCAATTGCTCTTATTCATATTAGTAGGGAGTTTGCATTTAATTGCAGTGAGCATTAGTAGAGAAAAAAAGTCCAAAACAGCTCCATATTTTTATTTAAATTTTATTTCACATTCTCTTGCTTTAATTAAATGAATATGTATGGCTTAAGGATCCAATTTCTGCTCATTCCTGTGTCAAGCACCATGGAGAAGATAAGAAAAATAGGAGAGTAATTTAATGAAGGTTGTAGATTTTGATCTGAACTTGAAAGAAGTCAAATATGGCAGAGGGTCATTCCACAGATTTCTGAATTTTAATACTATCTCCCACTACAGTCTGTCCTAATGTTTTATATCTTTAACCAATAACTTATTTATTTCAATTGTTTTTTTTAATTAAATACACTTTCAATCAAAATTGGCACAATAATCTATCATAGAGGTTACTAATTCCTTGCTCCCTCTTTCTTGTATTTTTTTTTTTTTAATTAATGGCCCTATTCCATTTGAAAATTGTGCTCCTGTATTGCAGGTTTGCCTTCTAGATCATTATATATTTTTTTTTGTTTAGAAGGACCTCCTTTCCTTACTGTTTTCAATATTTCTTGAATGTGTGTCCTCTGAAATACACAACCATTTGCTTATAATTATTGTTCATCATCTGCTGCAGAAATACCCCATCCATCTTCCTCTGTGTACTGAAATGATGTGCCAGAGAATTTTGAGTTGTGCAGACATTCTCTTTTTTGGCACTTTCATATGAGAAAATCATGAGTGGAATCAGAAGATTAATGACAATTTGTTCTAATCAACTGAAGAATGCTTTTGAATACAGTTTTACAGGAAAAAAAAGGTAGATATATAAATGTTGGTGGAAAACTTTGTAACAAATTTTTATAATAGTAATAGTAATAAAATAGTAATTCAATAGTTAAAGAAGAACAAATACCTAAAATGAAACTTTTATACCATGGACAACTTGATGTGGCTAAAACTAAATTAACTTTTTTTGTTGTTTCACTCTTTCTCTGGGTAATTATATGTCATCAAGTTAGAAGTCACCACTATGGTTTTAAAAGCCAATACTATCCTTGATGGTGGAAAATTCTGCGATTGGTAGCTGGGTCTAGAAAATAGTCACATTATATCTGAATCAGGAGTCTGCTCTTAAGTGTTTCTAAAATTTGGAAGCAATACACAAGGAGTTCTGATAGGAATTCAGGACAGGATTTTTTTTGTTCCTTTCATTTCCCTAAATCTGGGATAGAAATGGATAGAAATTTAAAACTAGGATTACCTGATTAGCACCCTAGCTTCCAAACATTGTTTTCATATTTTCAGAAATTTGCCTTCTCCCTCTTTACTCAAGACTCATCTGTCTGCCACAGAGAAGGGGTGGGGTGAGATTGCAGAGAGTAGAGAAACTAGAGAAGCTATTTAAAGAATGCAAAGAGAAAGAAGAAATTAATATTCACCTCTGACATTCAGAATAGATTATGCAACAAGCCAATTTTCCTGCAAGCCAGGCAATTGCCCTGAATATTATTCTAATCTTCTTTAACCAATTAGACATAAAGTTTGGAGGGTTTCTTCTGATGTATAGAGACGATAACAGTTCCTTCTGGGGCAGCAAGGTAAGGCACTTCTTCCAGAGACAACGTAAGTTAATGGGAAGAGACAAAGAAAGAAGGAATAATAAGATGTGATTCCTAATTGTTCTTAAAAACTTCAGTTCATAGTGTGCATTTGTAGGAGGGAAGGAAGGGGTAAGTAGAGGGGGCAAGGAAGTTTAGAATAACTCAGTGCTAGGGAGTAGGGAGCCCTTGTCCTGATTCCCCATTTGGGACTCTGAGAGATGGCTAGTTTGAAGCCAACCTAAAACTAATATGGCTTACATCTTTCATGAGTTGCTCTTCTATCCTTTGTGTATATAGAAGGAACCCAGAAGTAATAAGAGTGTCTACCTGAAGTTTTTGCCAGTGGTGACATAATAAAAAAAGCATGAAGTAGCTCTTTCCCAGTGAATACAGGGCAATGAATCTAGGCTGGGGCTGAACGGTGGCTCACTCCACAGAGGCACCTTGTATGAGTCAAGATCAGGCTGAGATGACCAGTGAGGACCACTGGGCTTCCACCAAGATAAGACTGCACTTTAGATTACTCCAGGCGATTACAAATGCAAATGCTGGCTGGTCAGCAGCATACAGACAGACAGGAAAACCTGTGTGGGGTTAAAGGAACTTGCAAACATCCTACCCAAGGATATCACTGCTACCACAAGGTTGCAAATGCCCAATTATCGTCTTGGTGAACTCTTGGATTGAGAGTGGGGTATTTCAGAGGTTAAAAAAGACAAAGGAATATGTAACCAGAGAAATATTTGAAATTATCAGACCAGGCTAAGTTTAAAGAGCTACATATCTTCTGCATTGTAGAATCAGTTAAATCTTTTACCCTATTATACACATGTGATTGAGTGAATATATATGCAACTATATGTGCTCAAAAACTTTTTTCTTAAAGGATTATAAGAAAATATTTGCAAAGTGCATGGGTAAAACATTATTAACCAAACTGGGGTACTTTTGAGGGAGAAAGAGAAACTATTAATAATTATTTTAGGACAAAGGGCGCAAACCAGAACTATCCCAAAGTGCCTGGGACACACCCTACAGAAGAAAAGCTGAATTCTATTTAAGATGGTAAGTTTTTTCTTTGATTGGGCTGGGGAGAAGAGAGAGCAAAAACCTTTATAATAATGAATACATTTGCTTATAAAAGGGGTATTTCCTTGAGCCTAACCTAGATAGGAGAGTTTATACAAATAAGAGTCAAAATGTTTTTTTTAAGAAAGAAACAGTAAATTGACAGATGTACGTTGACTAAAAAGTGGAGAAAAGAGAGGAGTGCTAAGAGGGAAAGAAATGCTTGAGAAAATAGCAGTAATCTAGGTTCTAAACTGGGATTGGGTGGGGAGGCACCTGGTTATTTAGAGATTCCCAGTAGACAGATAGTTACAGTTCAAATGAATTTTAGATATCACTCAAACTATGCTGTGCTCCCATCTCTATCCATAACCAGCATATCAAAAACTTTGCAAAATCTGTGACATTCTTTGGTTATAGTTTTGAAGACATAGAGGAGAGGGTATGAAATCATGAGAGCCATCTCCAGTGAGGAGTGAACCCAAAGCATTATGAAAACAATTCTGGAAGCTCAGGAACTAACACCTAGTAGAAATGGAAAATTCACCAGAAACAAGAAATTCGAGAAAGATGCAAACAGAAAAATGCAAGCCCCTTAAGAATTTAGAAGCTGTCTATGGGGGGAGTGAGTATGGGTTTCCACTAGTAAGACAGAGTGTTAGGGAAATCACAGATGCCTGCTAACTGGCCATTACCCAGACTTCACCTATCTCCACCTCTTTCTCTGGGTAAGTCCCGAACACTCACTAAAGGGCCAGGCTCCAGCCTTCCACTACCCCTACCTCCTTTTCTATTACTTGACATTCCACAACCTGGGGGAGATATGTCTAATGAAAAGTCCCGGCCAGATCTTAAACTCAGAAACTGGGAACAAACAGCTCCAGTTGCTTATCAGAAAAGGAATTCTCTTTGGCAGGACCCTTCCCCACAAAGTGGATAAAGATCACACTCTAACAGTAGAGCTTTGTCTCTCTTCTCTGGCATAAAGTGGGGCATGTGAGCTGCCATCTATTGACCCCGATAGAGCAGTTTTCGGTCACCTCGGAAGACAGGCCATGATGGGGCTTCTTCCCCTGCTCTTTTGGGGCCAGTGTCCTGTGTAAGTGATAAGGAGATTAGTTTCCCTTTTTGGACTCTTTATTCTGTATAACTAATAAAGGTATCACTTGCTGAAAGTTTCTGTTGTGCCTCGAACCTGTATTTCCAAGATGAGATGTGATAGCAACTCACTCCACATGGGGGTTCAAGCAAATCTACTAAACTGTTAAAGAAAAGGTTGCTCTCCTGATCCTTGAAACCTAGCAATAACTAAGCTGCAGAAGTCTAGGTTAATCACTTTTTACACAATTTGAAACAGTTAAAATATAATTTGAGTGATCAGTCAATAGCTTTATTGAACAATCATTCCAAACAGACTGTTGCACTCTATGCAATGAAACTCCTAAGCACTTAGCTAATGGCTAATTAGCTAATTAACTTAGTTAATTCCAAAATAAAAAAATAAAATAAGAAAAGAAATTCACATTAACATTTTTCCATCATTACTGAAATATCCTTTCCTTCTTAAGTGCTAACTAAAAATAAAAACACCTATTCTCCACCCTCAGATTATTTTTTGTTATTATTGAAGTAATTATAACTTACAGGCAATGGCGTAGATTAATACCTACTGGTTATTTAAAGTTCATGAAATGCCTTCAGCTTCCTGGAGAAAATATACCAAGTATGTATAACATAATAATAAAATAATAATATGACCAAGGATAAACTGTGTTCTTATGTTTTCATGTTGTGAGCATCATGGGCATTTTAGTGCCCAGGTTTCTTATAAATGAGGCCCCCAGCTGTTGCTGAGATACTCAGGCAGAAAAAGGGAGTAAACAGAGGATAATAATCCTGATTATAATAGGAGACTGTTTCTATAGTGAACCAGGGTGAGTTACATTCTCCCTAGGAGTAAACTGCTCAGTCAGTAACTCCTATGAAGTACCATGTGGTAAATTACCTCTTTCCAGGTACGAAATGAACGCTAATGCCATGGAAAAATTAATGGGTGAGTGGTTTACTCTGAGAGCATTTTATTCCCTCTGGGTCACCATAAGATTCTGTCCAATTAAGTTTTGGAGGGCAGAATTTGCCCTAGAAAGAGAAGTTTAAAGGTTTAGAGTTATCAAAGCAATATAAAAACTACTCCCCGATGTATAGTAAAGATAGGACTTCCCACCATGGGTAAGCCTTTCATTATCAGCAGAGTTATTACATTTCCTTTGGTGACCAAATGAAGGGGAGAAAAGTATGGGAGCTACCATTAAACACGAAATAAATCAATATCATGTTTTGTTTTGTTTTTTACGTTTATCTACAGTCAACGATCTCTTGGTTTCTACTAAAACATATCAAGTCATTTAGCCTATCATAGTTTCACGGACAATTCAGTCTGTTACCACATCAGGTGGATAAAAGTTGCTGTTTTCCTTGGTAATATATTTTCCAGATTTAGTGCATTATCTATTCATTTACACAATGTAGAATTCAAATGTGTAGGCTAAAGGCAGTATTGGCTTTTTAACCAAGTTTGTTTAAAAATATAAAGAAGGCCAAAATGTCATTTGGTTCAGCTTTTTTTTTTTTTTTTAAAGATTTATTTATTTATTTATTTATCCCCCCCTTGCTGCTTGTGTTTTACTGTGTCCATTCGCTGTGTGTTTCTTCCGTGTCTGCTTATCTCCCCCTTGCTGTGAGGTCCTGCTGCATCAGCTCACCGCGCTGCGCGGGGCCGGCCTGCTCTCACAAGGAGGCCCCAGGAAGCGAACCCAGGGCCTCCCATATGGTAAACGGGAGCTCTATCCATTGAGCCACACCCGCTTCCCTTGGTTCAGCTTTATCTAATTATTTCTCCAGCTCTGTTCTACAGTTGCTGAAATTAAATTAACAAAATTAAATTAATGAATTTTTGAGAACAGTTTTTTTAAAGAAACTGATATTATTGTGGTTATTTAAACAAAAATATATATACCTTCTTATATACAGTAAAAATGTTTAAAGCAACTTTGATTCTAGTATAAGCATAAATTATCAATGAAATACTCTAGCTATAATTATTTTAGCTTACCTTATTAGGTGGTATAAATATTGCATTTACAGCTCTTTTATTTTCTGAGAAACTTTGGATGTTTTACTCCAATACTTTTGTTGTTTCTCAAAAGAAATCTATGAAATAAGGACAAGAAATAGATATTTAATTGTTTATAAAACTGAAGTTTAGGGATAGAACCCCTAATGAGCTTTCTCTAACTTTAGTTTTTGATCTCCTCTAATACAGTCTTTTTATTATCATTACAGTTATCAGAGTGCACTTAAAAAATGAAAATCTGATAATGAAATTTATAACTATGGAAGGAAATAAATGTAAATGCATATATTTGTTTTTGCTAAAACAATTATTGAGGGATAAATTTACATAAAGTACGATTTTGTTATGCAGAGAGACTGCTTATATCTGCCCCCTGTCACAGCCACTCAATAGCTGTGTAGCTACCCCCATGAATTTTAGATTTCTCATCTGTAGGATAGGTGTAATCATCCTACTTTCTGTTCATTGAATTGTCATGAGGCTTAAAATGATATTATCCATTTAAAGTACTTAGCACATTGCCTACCATATGGCAAGCCCTCAATGAAAAATCTTATCATTGTCATTGTAATGATTATTTTAATTCTGTGACCAGTACTGGACAATGTGGTGGAAAGTGTAAATTAAATAGAACAGCCTGGGGGCCCCTCCCTCCCTGGGTTGCTCCTGCACCCATGGTTCTTGCTGTTAGAGAAAATTGCCTATAATTAGGGAAAAATATTAATGAAATAAGGAAAGGATGGCATATTGTTAAATATAAGATAATGTATATATAATAAATACTGTAGGCAATACATATGATAGTCCTATGAGATTCAGAAGACCTGAATTTTGTTCTCATTTTTATCATTGATCACATCTTATCAAAGCATATTAATTCACTCAGCAAACATATCCTTCAGTACTTACTTATAATAGACCAGGTACTTGGGTTCAGAAGTAGACAAAACCGATACAGTTCTGCCCATCACAGAGATTACTAACTAGTGGAAGAGACAGACATTCAGCAAATTGCCACAAGTAAGTAAATAGACTGAGATAAGTGTGATGGAGGAAATGGGCAGGGTGGTTCATTTAGATTAGAGGGTCAGGAAAGACCTCATTAAGGAAGTGATATATAAATTGAGACCTGAAGAATGAGTTGAATTTGTCCAAGGGGAGTGTCCAAGGAAGAAAGGTCTCAAGGTAGTAAAAGACCCTGGTGGGTTTAAGGAACTGAGAGAAGGAACTTGAACTTAACTTCTTACTTCAGGTGTTTATTGTGGTATAGGAGGAGAAAGAAAGAGTATGTATAGTAAACAATGGCAGTCCCAAGTAGGGTATGTTTCATTATACTCTGGATAGTTGTGCCACGGCACTTCACTGCATAAAACAATTCAGTGTTGAGGCTTGAGAAATGTGTGAGCATGAGTTGGATTTAGGAAGGAGTGAATAAAGGGAATGGTAGTGGCAAAGTCATTGATAAATGATATTTCTGGAGCCTAGGTTAGGGGTAACTATGAAGGAGAATGCTGAGAGTCATAATGGATGTAAGCAGGACTCAGATATTTTTAAATCATTCCATGGAGTAAATAGGTTTTCTATAGGCAATACGGTGCAATTGAAATGTTCTGAGCAGTAAAATGTCATGATTAGATTCTGATTTTGAAAGTTTATAATGCTTCGGAGTATCTGGGAATGGGGTCCAGGGATCTGCAATTTTACTAAACATGTTGTTGTAGTTGGAGGCATTTGTGGACCCCAGAAAATGATGTTCTTAAATTAATCCATTCCTGTCAGTGTAAAACTATTGTAGGTGGTACCTTTTGATTACATTCAGTTAAGGGTCATTTGATTAGATTACTTCAGCAAGGCATAGCCGAGGGTGGGTCTTAATCCTCTTACTGGAGTCCTATATAAATGAGATGAATACAGAGAGAGGGGTGCACAGAAAAAGGGAGAAACCCCCAGAAGTTGAGAGAGAAAGTCTGGGAATCCAGGAACTGAAAATAATGGAACCTGGGAGGGAGAAAGCCACAGGAGCAGAGCAAAAGATGGAGGAGGTCAGAAGCTGAAAGCAACCCAGAGGAGAAGGGAGACAGCAGCTGCTGCCATTGTGTCCTGCCATGTGGCAGGGGTCCAGGGTCGCTGGCAGCCCTGTCTTCAGGGACAAAGCTTCACCTGATGCCCTGATTTGGACATTTTTCTCAGTGTCGGAACTGTAAGCTTATAAATTAATAAATCCCCATTGTAAAAGCCAACCCATTTCTGATATATTGCCTTAGTAGCCTTAAACGCACTAAAACAGAATTTGGTTCCAGGAGGGTGGGGTGCTGAGATTACAAACAACAAAAATCTTGAAACAGTTTTATAAATGGATAAGGGGAAGATTCAAGAAGAATTGTGAGATGCTCGATAGAAAGTCCTCGATTACTTTGAAGAGACTGTTGGTAGAAATATGGATGCTAAAGATACTTCTGATGAGGCCTTAGACAGAAATGATGAATGTGTCATTGCAAACTGGAAGAAACTATCAAACTTGTTTTAAAGTGGTAGAGAACTTGGCAAAATTGACTACTGATTTGGATGGAAGGCAGAATTTGAAAGTGAAGAGCTTGGATATTTAGCTCAGGAGATTTCCAAACTAAAGGTGGAAAGTGCAGCCTGGCTTTTATTTGCAGCTTATAGAAAAATGTGAGAAAAAAGGGATAAGCTGAGAACTGAACTCCTGGGCACAAAGAAACTAGAAATTGATGGTTTAGGAAATTCTGAGTTTCCAGAAATTGAGTCTCCAGAGAATAGTGCTCCATGTGAGGGTTTAAATGAACATGGAACTTGTCAGCTATTTCACTGCAATTCAGGATTGGAAATGCAGTTATCCAAGAAGGATTTGTGGAAACGCTTAGTGTCTGATGGCTTGGACCCCTGTGTGCTACATGAGAAGCCAACCAGGTATTTGCAAGAGCTGTCTGAACAGAACCACTGCTAGCCTGGACTAAAAGGGACAGAAAAGGGAGAGATTGAAGAAAAAATGACTTCAAAGGCAGAACTGTAGAAACTGAGGTCTGGACTTAAGACATCTCAGGCCAGGAGAGCAGACCCACCCATGTGTGTGGAAAAGGTGTTCATGCCCCAGCACTTGAAGATGGTGGGCCTTCTGCCCACTTGTTCAGGGAGAGGGCTCCCACCACAGGCTTTAGAGAGGGTGGGGCACATTCCCCCAGGATTGGGATGAGTCAGGCTACCACCCCACTTTTCTAAGGGGGTTGAGCCTGTGCCCCAGAGATTTGGGGGAATCTGGACTTCATCCCAATGTTCTCAGAGGATGAGGCCTAGCGTTGGCTGCAACCCAGATGCATGATGAGAGTGGAGCTGAGAACATGACCCCTGGGCAAGCCCTTGGAAAGCATAGGGCTGCTGCTCCTTCAAGCCCCGAGGAGAATAAGCCATGCTTTTATAGATGAGTCTCAGACTTTGCAATCTAATGGTGTATGTTCTGTAAGATTTCAGGACTGTTTAGGGAGTGTGACCCCTGTTTTCTTTCCAATTTCTCCCTGTGGCAATGGGAATGTTTATTCTATGACTGTCCCTCTTTTGTATTTTGGAAGCAGATAATTTGTTCTCAGTTCCACAGGTCCACAGCCTGAGGAGAATTTTGTCCCAGGACAGACTATACCTATAACAGATTTTGATGAGACTTAATATTGTTACTGAAATTATTTAAGGCTTTTAAAATATTGTGATGGAATGAAAGTATTTGCATATGGAAAGGACATGTCTTTCTGGGGTTTAGAGGACAGAATGTGACAGTTTGAAGCTGGGTGGACCCCAGAAGATCATGTCCTTAAGGCTAATCTATTCCTATGGGTATGAACCTATTGTAGGTGGGATCTTTGATTAAATCACTTCAGTTAAAGCCCTTTGATTAGATTGCTTCAGTAAGGCATGACCTAGGTGGTTCTTAATCCTCTTACTGGAGAAATAGGATGAATACAAAAAGAGGGGGCTACAGAGACAGAGAACCCCCAGAAGCTGAGAGAGAAAGTCCTGGAAGCCAGAAGCAAAACTCAATGGAACCCAGGAGATAGAAAGCCACAGAAGCAGAGAGAAAGCTGGAGGAAGCCAGAAGCTGAAAGCAACCCAGAGGATAAGGGAGAGACAGCAGATGCTGCCATTGTTCTCTGCCATGTGACAGAGGTCCAGGGTCACGGGCAGCTATCTCTTTGGGAAGAGAGCTTCACCTGAGGCCTTGGTTTTGACATTTTTCTAAGTGTCGGAACTGTAAGCTTATAAGTTAATAAATCCCCAATGTAAAAGCCAACACATTTCCAATATATTGCCTTCACAGCCTTTCACTAACTAAAACACATGCCAAGTGAATATTATGGAATATTTTAAGAACTATGTTGCTGTTCAGAGTAGCCTTAAGAATTTTAATAATTTAAAATGAAAAAGAGAATTCCTTATGCAGAGGAGCATAAGGAAACTTTGGGTTGTTGGAAATGTTCTATATTGTGATTGTAGTGGTGATTACTCTATTTATGCATTAATTAAAATGCATCAAAATACACTTAAAATTGGAAAATTTTATTGTTTATAAATTATATCTCATTAAAGCTGACTTCTTCTAAAAGGCCATTGCACTTGGTGAATAACAAGATAAGTGGCAAATGTCAAAAGAGGAATGTCATAGGTATATAGAGGATCAAAAACAATTGCAAAGGAATGAATGGGTAATGTGGTTGTAGATGTAATGAATACTTATTTGAGAAGTATAATGATAAGGAGAAGGAGTGAGATGGGGATGGGGAGGCTGGGCAGTACCTTGATAGAAAGGGATGGCTGAAGAAAAAATCTCCAACCACTTCTGTAAATATAGGGGGTAATACCAGTAAAGAAGGGGAGAATTAAGATGTAACGAAGGGAAGCCGATGTGGCTCAAGTGATTGGTCTCCCTTCTACCATTTAGGAGGTCCAGGGTTTGTGGAGTGCCGGTCC
>JAQZBX010019578.1:0-24274 GCA_029593785.1 Cabassous unicinctus | reverse complement strand
GATGCATCTGTTTGTCGTGAAGTTCATGCCTCATTTCCTATGTTGTTGCTGAAGTCTTTGTTGGGCAGTTTTCTGACCTTAATTGATACACTGGGACAATAAAGCCACCTTTATGAGTTTATTAGTCATTGGACTTGGGTTGGGATTGGAGATACTGTCATTCACAGAGGGTAAAAGAGGGAGGGCTTACAGGTAAGAAAAAAATCATGCCATGGAATATGTTTGGACATTGTGTAGTGCAGAAATGGAACCTCAATCATGTGTTGGGTTTTCTTTGCCATCTGTATATCCAGCCTTACTCCTTCCTGCCCCTTTTTTGTGTTTCTAATTTCCTACCCTCCCCATTCTCTCTTCACCTCATATCTACCTTAGATACTCTCCTCAAGTCTAGCTGTCCTGGGACCACAGGAAAATAGTACTGCTGCTCTTTATTCTGTGCCCTTGCCTGGATTATGCTGATAATATGAGTTTCTGGTGAGAGGTCTTCTAATGTAGAAGAGAGGAGCTTTAAAGTACAGGCTCTTGGGTCCCTCTGCTAGAGTTTGAATCCCAACTTTTCCTCTCCTAGATGTTTGAACCTTGGGTAAATCACTTAACCCTTCTTTGCTTATCTGGGAATAATGATACTGCCTCACAGTGTTGTGAGATTGAAATGAGCTAATATATGTAAAAGTGCTTAGAATAGTACCAATGTGTTTAATAGTACCTGTTTGATAAAAGTTAGCTGCTTATAGCACCATGAGCTCTAATCCAGTGATGATTTCTCTTAGTTTTAGATTTTCTTCACTCTCTTTGAAGATATTTGATAGGGAGATAAGGGGAGTTCAAACAGTTTTAAAGATCTTAAGACTGTGTGGCTTGTAGAGAAAGGTAATCTTCATTCTCCATTTATTTGCTTTGGGATATTATGATGAGTTCATACACATAAAGCATTTAGAAGCATTTTAAGCATTTTAAGCCTGGTGCTTAAAAATACTCCAGAAATGTGACACTATGTTCCATCTAAACACTTTCACATCTGTCATCTCATGTGACCATTATAATAATCACCCCTGCAGAGTTGATATTTGGGGTCAAGGGTCAGCAGTTGAGCCAGGGCTGGAACTCGGGCCTCTCAATTATGCTGATGGGAGATCCCTGAAACTGAGATAATCTCCCTGCTGTCATGGGAGGAGTGTGGTGTCCATGGGCAAGGGGGGTCCTCTGTGGCCATCTGGAATCAGCTGACATCAGCATGATACCTCCTAGGCCCTCAGCGCGAGGCTCGTCATCTCCATCTGGATGCGAGGCTGCCATCTTTCTGCCCATAAAAAAGACTCAGACTCACCTGCCAAGACTTACATGCTCCCTCCCTGAAGCTCTTCCCTTAGAGTTTCTTCTGTGTTATTGTGGTGGTGGTTCTTCCAGCATGTGCACTTAGAAGAAGGGGTCATGGCTAATGTCTCCTCCACACTGGAAAAAGCTCTGTAGCTTTCCTCTCTGCGGAGGAATCTTTCCTCTGCTCCCTCCTTTGCATCTCCTGGATCAGGCCCTGCTACCTGAATTGTGGGAGCCTCCTAATTAGTCCTTTCAGCAAAATGTGGAAGGAAAAACCCACTCACCCTAACAAACACTGCCAGATTAATCTTCTTAGAATCTCTCCTGTACCCAGAAAGTGTTTATCATGGCAACAACTTTCAGGGATTTTAAATATAACTTAAGACTTGTTTGAGATGCTGTTGACATCTCTTCCCTTTCCAGAATTTGTGGGAGAAGGGAGAGAAAAGTCCTGGGAAAGAAGGAGCTATTTCCTATGTATAATCAAACCCAGATGCAAATTGAATTTTAGTTTTTAAACTGTGTATTTAAAAAAAGACTTCTTGTCTGCAAATGGAGGCACATTTTCTTGGTGCTTTAGAAATAGTTTTTGCAATATAAAAATCAAAGCCCCAAGCAAGAGGCCAGCAAATGAATTTAACTGATTCAAGAACAAGCCAGCTGGTTATAGTGGTGGTCGAAAGCCTCAACAGAATGTCCTTTTCTGACTGTTGAAATTAGTAAACACAACTTGTGCTGATGGGAGAGTTCAAAGTACCACACACCAGAGATAATCATAAACCCAGAGTTGCCCGTTCTGAGAGGTACAACTGATTTATGTATGACTCTTTCCCCCTGTGGCTAAAACCATGAGAACTCAAAAGGGTAGGCCTCGATGTGAAAGCACAGCAGCTTGTGGTGCACAGTCAACAGAGAGGAGCACTGCCTCAGAGTACTCATTCTGGGGTGAGAGGAAGTCAGAATTTGCATGTGGTAGGCAGTTTGCACAACTTTGGGATTTTTTGGAGAGAGTGTAATCTTGATGAAATGCAGCCCTCCTGTGGTTTGGGGGCAACTAGGCCACCCATTGGAGTTGTGTTGAGGAGGAGGGGATGGGTGGGAGACCAGTGACTGGACCAGTTGATGTAATTCTCTCAAACTCAGCATTTGTGTTATGCTTCAGAGAAGCTACTTCAAATCTGATGATATATTTGCAAAAATATATAACTCCAGTGTGCTTCTGCTTGGCATGTTCACTTGGTACTGTGGCCAGAGTATTCAGTGGCTTTGACAAATGTGCTATTCACTCAGCCTATTTTTACAGCTCTGAAGCACCCTTGTCTAAAAATATTTCCTCTCTGGCTAAGCCTGCCTTCAACCAAGCCTAGAGAAGTTGTGGAGTAGAGGACATATCCCTCAAATAGAATTTTTTTCCATTGCAGACTGCTTGTCCTCAAGGTCTTACAGTGTGTAGGTCACTGTAATATAAAACAAGAGTTTTCCATGGGTTGATTTAAATTATGGTCACCAAAGTTAAAGTGCCAGGAAGATTCCTTATGTTATAAAAATTAACATATATATATTATGTCTGTGAGAGGAGGGAAAAAGGCCTTTTTTCTTTTGTGTTCCCCTCCTCCATTCCCATCTCCTTCCCAGTAATAAGGAGTAACTTGGGTACATAATTCAAGAAGAATCAATGTGATTGGTTTCCTTGCATCTAAAACACATGAAATTCTTTTCTAAATAAGAATCCTCAATCATATAATTATTTTCATATTATCAGGGGAGACCCCCAGCTTTGCTAATAGGGTTATTAGCCAATGGAAAGAGCCCTTGACCAGGAATCAGGAGATCCCCATCTCATCTTGGCTTTACCAGTATTTTCTGAGGTCCATCACAGCCTGGCGGGAGCTAGTTTCTCAGCATGCAAGGATGACTAACATTAGTCAGGAGTGTACTGTAGGGGAGTTGAGGAGACAGCACATAAGGGGATGATCATAATACGGCGTGGTGGGCACAGTGGTGAATATCCACGGGTATTGCAGGAGCACAGTTGGGGGGATGTCTAGCCTGGGACTGAGAGGACCTTGGGGTGGGGGGCTTCCTGGAAGTGCTACTGAGTTGGGGAGAAAGGGAGGCTAAGCAAAGGCCTGGAGGTGAGAAGCAGCAGCAGGTGGGGGAGACCCACAGACATCCTGGTGTCAGGCAAGAGTGAGAGGCTGTCTGCAGAGGGTTCAAATTCCAATCGTAGAAGGTCTTGCGTGCCAAGTTGTAGAAGGTTGGGTTTTATTCTTGGTAACGGGGAGCCAATGAAGAGTTTGACAGAGATAAGTGACAAAAACAGAAGTACCTTTCACCAGAATCCTATTTTAGATAAAGCACTTAAGTTGCCTCTATGTGATCTTGGGTGGTAATTTTCCTGCTTTAGTTCCTGTTCCTTTCCTCAGTAAAATGAAATTGTTGGGTTGGTTAGATCAAAGTTTTTTACACTATGCGCTGATGGATTTTGGGGGTTATAAATTTCCTTGGTGGTTCCCACCTTCCCTGGCTTGTTTTACGTTAGTCTTCTGTATGAGTTTCTATTTAGAAGGATTTCATAACTAAAGAAGTTTGAGAGCCATCACACTGGATGATATCTAGGGTATCTTCTTGCCCTAAAAATGGATCATCTTGATTATCTATAGCTAATAAGGCTGAACAATAAATGCTTTCACTGATCTCTGACCTTGCAGTAGTGGAGAAGCTAAGCTGCCTTGGTTAGATGGAGAAGAAACCAGGATTGGAGGGAGTGAGCTTGTTTGTCGTGGCCATCCATGACCTGGCTCACATACATGTATGCACCCTCACAGACAGACACAGATATTGGCCTTGCCCATAGTCCCTCTGACAGATGGTGCAAGACATATTCACACATGTAGTAAATTCAGCATAAATCCATTTCTGAACGCACAGGGGTGGCCATGCTTAATAGCAATGCTGATCCAGCTTTTCTCTTTAGGCAGCACACAGTGGTTGCCCGCCAGTTCCCCTTTTGCCTAGCTTTCCAACCATCAGTGCCAGAAGACACCAAAATAAAAAAAGAGAGACTGTTCTTTGTAGCATTTTTTGGTAATTACCGATAAATTGACTTGGTAATTGACTAAAGATTGGTACTAGCTCTTCATCCTTTTCAGACTGATAGTGTGATTTCTTGTAATTCTAAAATAACTTGAAGGTCATGTAAAGAGTGTTATAAAGGGTTTCTAACAACAAAACCAGCCATGATTTCCTGAGGAATTATTCCTAAAATAATTTGCAAATTGAGGCTTTTTAAGAATATGTCTATCATTCGTGTGTTCAGTTCATGAATCTGAAGTGTCTCCCATGTGCAAGGCATTGGTCTGGGTGAAAGTTAAGATGTGGTTACTGCTTTTACAAAGTGTGAGCTAAAAATACAAGTATAAACAACTAATTAAGGCACAGGTTGCCTACCTGTCATATCCAAGGTTTGACCTGAGACAGATGAAAGTGTTAATAGTTTAGATACTTTGCCTTAAGGGCACCACACATACAAAAGGCTTTTAAACACTTAAGGTGTGATATGACATATAGTATATATCTTGTTATGGTAAGGAAAAAAGGACATTAAAAAATTGTTTGCAGGGGAGTGGATGTGGCTCAAGCCGTTGAGCGCCTGCTTTGCCACAAAGGAGGTCCTGGGTTCGGTCTCCATTGCCTCCTAAAAACAAGCAACAACTACAACAAAAACAAACAACCAAGCAAATAAACGAAAAAACCAACTCACGGGAGGCGATGTGGCTCAGTGGTTAAGCGGCGACTTCCTACCTATGAGGTCCTGGGTTCAATTCTTGGCCTGGTACCTCAAAAAACAAAACAAAACAAAACAATTGTATGTATGTATTGTACTAAATATATGTATATGAAATTTATATTTACTAGAAGTTCTAGTTGCAAATAGGGCATGTGCTAGAATCACCCTATATGAGGATTTGTGGTAACAGCAGCTGCAGATGCTGAAGAAGGTGATGCAACAGTTCTTTTGAAAAGGAGTGTTGGTATTATCTTGAGCTCATCATCAAAAGTTGGTCTTGTTCAGCTTTACTAATTTAGCATTCATCTTTCACATCTGGAATTTCTCCTACTTACTTGTTAATGGCCTTTATTTGAAAGTTGTGTGAGTTTAACAACATGAAGTAGGGGCGCAGATGTGGCTCAAATGGTTCGTCGTCCATCTCCCATATGGGTGCGATCTCCGGGACCTCCTGGTAAAATAAAGAAGAATATAGAAGGTGTGCGGGTGTGCCGCCAGACCCCATGTGCGGGCGTGCCAGGCCCTGCCGAGCCATGTGGCAAGATGATGACATAACAGGAGAGTGACACAAGGGAGAGCCAAGATGAGATGCACCGAAAAACCAGGAACTAAGATGGCGCAGGTAGTTGGACGCCTCTCTCCCACATCGGAGGTTCCCAGTGTCGAATCCTGGTGAAGACAAGAGGAGAAGGATGAGAAGAGAGGGCAGGAAACAGACACAGAATTGCCCAAAGAATGGACACAAAAACAGCAAAATGGGGGTGGGGGGTGTTAGAAAATGGATAAAACTAAATAAATAAATAAATCTTTTAAAAAAAACAAAAAAAAACATTAGGTAGCACATGACTTCATTTTTTATTTCTCTGTTTTGTTCATACACTGGGGATTTAGCCACCATGGCATAACTGAGCAGTCATTGGTAGCTAGTGGCTCACACCACCTCCACACTCTGCTATTTTCTGCCAGTATTTGGAGTCCTCTGCTTGAAAGGTCTACTGTATCTGTAAATCAGTGGAGGACCACAGAAGTCACAGAAGTGACTACCTCTGCCAGAGCTGGGAGAGGTTTCACTAAAAGTGAGACAGTCCCTGTGCCGGACTATGAAAGATGAGTTGGAGTCCCCCAAGCTGCAATGTGGGAGAAGTACCTTCCTCACAGAGGTGTGGAGTCATGAAACAACATGGAGGAGGGAGAAGTGTAGTGTGGCTGGCAGGGAGTACATGCTCAGGCTTCCTGCACTTCAAAGCATCTTTGATGATGCCTTGATTTGGACACCTTCATGGCCTCAGAACTGTAAGCTTTTTTTTTTTCAAAATAAAATCTGATATTTATTTTTAAAAATAATTATATGCATGCTTAATATGCTTTTCACAGGGGTGAGGGAAAAATAGGTGAGAAGACAGAATGTTAGGAAATAAATTACTTAAAATAACAGATTACTTATATTATTACTTATTATAAAATTACTTATAATAATAGCTAACATGTTAAGCGCTCTTATGTGGCAGGCATTGTTCTAGTCATTTCATACATAATCTCATTGTGTCCCTACAGAAATTATTGATGTGTTTTGTTTTTGCTTTTGTTTTTATTATAGAAGTTGTAGGTTTAGGGAAAAATCATGCAGAAAGTACAGAGCTCCCATATAACCCCCCCTCCCCCACAGTTTTCCCTGTTGTTAACATTTTGCATTAGTGTGGTACATTTGTTACAACTGATGAAATAATATTATTATAATTATACTATTAACTCTAGTCCATAGTTTACATTAGGAGTCACAATTTGTGTTTTTTTTGTTTCTGTTTTTGTTTGAGGAGGTACCAGGCATTGAACCCGGGACCTCATACGTGGGAAGCAGGCACTCAACCACTGAGTTACACCTGCTCCCCTGTATTGGTTTTTTATACTATTGTTTTTCAATTTTTAACTTTTCATTTTCATAACATTTAACTTCCAAAAATGTTGCAAAATAATCATAGTTCTGGTATATTTTTCAACCATTTTCTTCAAATAACATCTTAACAATACATGATCAAAACCAGGAAATTGGCGTTGATAGAATATTAACTATTCTAAAATATTCAAATATTAAAATTCTGCTAATCTTCCCACTAATGTCCCTTTTCTGGTTCAGAATCCAATCCAGGATTTCACACTGAATAAAGTTGTCATGTCTTCTTGGTCTCCATTCAGGGTCATTTCTCAGTCTTTTCTTGTTTCATTGCTCTTAATTAACACTTTTGAAGAGTACTGATTTTTTTTTTTTTGCTAGAACTGTAAGCTTTTAACCTAATAAATTCCCATTATAAAAGCCAACCCATTTCTGGTATATTGCTCCTAGCAACTTTTAGCAAACTAAAACACCATTCCACCATTCTCTCAATCCAGCTACGTCAGGGTGATGAGGAACATGGTAAGACCAGTGAATTCCATGAGCATGTGCCCATTCTTGCACATCATTTGCTATGAAGTGGGTTTCTTGATCATGAAGCAATCCTGTGTGGAATACCATGGTGGCGGCTATGGCATTCCATAAGTTCATGGATGGTAGTTTTGGCAGAAGCATTTTGTGCAAGGAAGGCAAACCCATATCTGGAATATGTGTCTATTCCTGTTAGAACAAATTGCTTTCCCTTCCATGATGGAAGTGGTCCAGTGTAATCAATCTGCCACCAAGTAGCAGCCTGATGACCTTGGGGAATGGTGTCATATTGGAGACAGAATGTGGGTCTCTGCTGCTGGTAGATTGGGCATTCAGCAGTGGCTGTAGCCAAGTTGGCCTTGGTGAGGGGAAGTCCATGTTGCTGAGCCCATGCATAACCTCCATCCCTACCAGCACAGCCACTTTGTTCATGAGCTTATTGGACAATGGCAGGAGTGGCTGGGAAAAGAGGCCAACCGATATCCAAAGAACAGATCATCTTATCCACTTTATTAAAATCTTCCTCTGCTGAAGTCACCCTCTGGTGAACATTCACATTGGACACAAATATCTTCATGGTTTTTGCCCACTCTTAAAGGTCTATCCATGTATCTCTTTCCCAGACCTCTTTGTCACCAAATTTTCCAATCATGTTCCTTCCAAGTCACTGACCATTCAGTCAAGCCTTTGGCAACAGCCCATGAATTAGTATACTTATGTACCTCCAGCCATTTCTCCTTCCAAGCGAAATGAACAACCAGGTGCACTGCTTGAAGTTCCACCCACTGGGAGAATTTCCCTTCACCACTGTCCTTCAGGGATGTCCCAGAAAGGGGCTGTAGTGCTGCAGCTGTCCACTTTCGGATGCATTTAGTGCAGAACCATCTATAAACCAGTCCCGAGTTTTCTCTTCCTGAGTCAACTAATTGTAAGGAACTCCCCGAGAGGCCATAACTGTGGACTGGGAAAGAGAAGGTAATGTGCAGGAGTGGGGGCCATTTGGGCCACTTCCTCATGTAACTTCCTTATGCCTTCAGGACCCACTCAAGCCCTATCTTGTATATACCACTTCCATTTTATGATGAAGTGCTGCTGTGCACTCTCAGCTTCATGGCTTGGTGGGTCAGGCAATACCCAGCTCATGATAGGTAACTCAGGCTTTGTGGTAACTTTGTGACCCATGTTTAAGCATCTGGTCTCTGAAAGGTCCAGTAACAGGCCAAAAACTATTTCTCAAAGGGAGAGTACAGTTATCCATTCCACTTTGCAGGGGTTAGGGGCATGGCACCCCTACGATCTGGAAAATCCGCATAAAATTTTTTGGACCTACCTTCATACCAGAAAAGAAGTCTGAAATCTTTCCTTTTTCTTTTATGGGGTGTTTACCTTATTGTAAAATTTGGGTATATCTGTGGTATTAAAAGATAAAATATGTTAATAATATACAATACTATGCATATATTTTATGCATTTCTGAGTTTCTAAACTTTTTCTGTGTCGTCAGTGGCTTCTGTAAAACTTCCTCAAATTTCCCATTTAATTTCTTATGCTGACCCATGATATATCGAAACCGTGATGGGGAAAGTCATGATGTGGAAGGGATAACTCTTTACCTGCAGAGTATGGCAAGGCTTTGCTCCAAAATCCTAAGGGGTCTGCATTGTGATTCTCATAGAGTCCTACAAAAGGGTCCAGAGTCTTTTGTCAGAGTCCAGTGGCAAAAGACTGTTTGCTACTGACACGACTAACACTATTGGATCTGCTGGATCATATGGCCCAAGTGGCAGAGCTTTTTGCACAGCAGCCTGGACCTGTTGCAAAGCCTCCTTTTGTTTCCTTCACCACTCAAAATTAGCAACTTTTCTGGTCACTCGGTGTTTTAGTTTGCTGAAAGCTGCTGGGAGCAATATACCAGAAATGGGTTGGCTTTTATAATGGGACTTTATTAGGTTAAAAGCTTACAGATTGGCTTTTATAATGGGAATTTATTAGATTAACAGCTTACAATTTTGAGACTGTGAAGATGTCCAAATCAAGGCATCATCAGAGCTGCTGTCTCACTGAAGGTCAGCTGTTGGTGATCCTGGACTCCTTCCATGTGGCAAGGCACAGGGAGGCATCTACTTCTCTTCTGGGTCTCATTACTTCAGCTTCTGGCTGCTCCATCTGTGGCTTCCTTTCTCCTGGGTTCCTCTCTGAGCTCCTGGTCCTTTCTCTCCATCTCTGTGGCTTTTTCTCTATGTATCTCCTGCTCCTTTGTTTATAAAGGACTCCATCAAGAGGACTAAGACCTACCTGGGTCATGCTTCACTGAAGTAATCCAATCAAAGGCCCACCTATCTGAATCCAGTCCAATCAGAGGGCCCCACACCCACAGGAATAGATTAGCTTCAAGAACATGATCTTTTCTGGGATTCACTAAAAAACTTAAAACTGTCACACTTGGTAAATGGGCTGGAGTAGCACACCCAAATGAGAAATATGTTGTCTCCAGACTCCAAAGAGGCCAACTAGGCATTGTGCTTCTTTTTTGGTCATAGGAGGGACCAGATGCAACAGCTTATCCTTCACCTTAGAAGGAATCTTAATATGCCTCACACCACTGGATACCTAGAAATTTCACAGAGGTGGAAGTCCCCTGTATTTTAGTTGGATTTATCTCCCATCCTCTGACATGCAAATGCCTTACCACTAAGTCTAGAGTAGTTGCTACTTCTTGCTCACTGCGACCAATCAATGTGATATCATTAATATAATGGACTCGTGTGATGTCTTGTGGGAGGGAGAAATATCAAGGTTCCTGCAAACTAGTTTATGACATGGGACTGAAGAGTTGATAGACCCCTGAGATAGGATAGTGAAAGTGTATTGCTGACTTTTCCAGATGAAAGCAAACTGTTTCTGGTGCTCTTTACGAACAGCAATTGAGGAAAAAGAATTTGCTGGATCAGTAGCTGCATACCAGGTACCAGGGAATGTGTTGATTTGCTCAAGCAATGATACCATATCTGGAACAGCAGCTGCAATTGGAGTCACCACCTGGCTAAGTTTACAATAAACTGCTCTCATCCTCCAAGACCCATCTGTTTTCTGCACAGCCCAAATAGGAGAGTTGAGTTAGGATATGGTGGGAATTCCCACCCCTGCATCTTTCAAGTCCTTGATGGTGACACTAATCTCTCCAATCCCTCCAGGAATCTGATATTGCTTTTGATTTACTATTTTGCTAGGTAGGGGCAGTTCAAGTGGTTTTCATTTGGCTTTTCCCACCATAGTAGCCCTTACTTCATAAGTCGGGGAACCAGTGTGGGGATTCTTCCAGTTGCCAAGTATGTCTATTCCAATTATGCATTCCAGAACTGGGGAAATAACCATAGAGTGGTCCGGGGATCCATCAGGCTCACTTTGAGATGAACCTGAGCTAAAACTCCATTGATTACCTGACCTCCATAAGCCCCTACTCTGACTGGTAGACCACAGTGACATTTTGGGTCTCCTGGAATTAATGATACTTCTGAGCCAGAGGCTAATAATCCCTGAAATATCTGGTCATTTCCTTTCATCAGTTCATGATTACCCTGGTAAAAGACCATAGGTCTCTTTAAGGGAGGCTGAAAATTCAATTAACAGTATAACTCTCTGGCAGTGTAACAGGGTCCTGCCCCAAGGAGACCCGGTCTTCCCCTCATTCAAGTGGCTCTTGGTTTTGTAAACTGTTTTAAGGCTGGGCATTGATTAAGGGGCTGTGACTCTAATTCAAGTTAGACTTTTGTTCACTTGACCTAGAACTCTTCTGCTTATACAGATCAAGTAGGAATTTAGTAGAAGCCTGCCCATCTGTTTTATTTCTAGGTACCCCATAATCTACTAGTCAATGTTATACGTCTCTGTGATTCAGACTCTTTTGATTGCTGCTTTGAGTCTGCTGTCCATTATCGTAGCCACACCTACCTTGCCTTTGGCTATTAAGTGCTGCCACTTGGCTTCTGCCCACCCAGGATCTGATCATCTCCATTATGTTTAAGGATACTAGTTCAGTGACAGCAGTTTCCACTGTAATATCTGACCTCCAGAGAAGAGCAACCACAGAACTTTTCAGAGATGTTTAAGTTAGTCTCATAAATTTATTCCTCACAGTCCTACTGAAAGGTGTGTCCTCTAGACACTCCTGGGGTGGGTGAGCAGGTCTTACATGATAAATCCACTCTTAACATTCCAATCTCTCTAATTTTGGATCACCTTACCTACTTTATATCATGTCAGTTCTGGCATTTCAACCACAAGTAAAGTAGGCCACCCTTCGGTCCATGTTTCAGTCAGCCACCCAAACAAATTGTAGAGCCCCTCAAGCTACAAAATTGAATACAGAATCTCTGTTTAGTGGATCCATATCAATGAATTCAGCCTGATCCAACATTATATTCTTTCTCCTATTATCCCATATCCTTAATATCCATTCCCACACATATTCCCCTGATTTCTGTCTATATATATTGGAAAACTCATGCAGTTCTTTTGGAGTATAATGTACCTTCTCATCGGCCACACTTTGTACCTCATCTTTTGGGGCCTGTTGAGACTTCAGTCTAGGTTTAGGTCTGGAAGAGAAGAAGAGGGGTGGTGTGGGTGGGTGAGAAGAATTAGAAATGTCTTGTAATCCAATTACCTCAGGGCATTTTATTGAAGTTTGATCTGGTGAAACAGGCTTACTCTCTTCAGAGAGAGCAGTGAGGCCTATTTCCTCAGGGGATGTGTTTATAAGTTTCTCATGCACAGCAGGGTTAATCTCTTCAGGTGGAGATTGGATGGCAGATTCCACAGGACAGACTGGAGGTTTGGTGCCTGATTCCTCAGGGAAGACTAGAGGTTTGGTGGCTCATTCCTCAGGGTAGACCATTACAGGTTTATCTGGCAAGTACTTAGCAGAATCTAGGATTTCAGTGTTTCCATCCCCATCATCAACCCATATGTCCCCATTCAAGTTTTCACCATCCCATTCCTTTTCAATCAGCGCTCTCACTTTAACAGCAGGCATCCTGCAAGGTTGGGAGTTTAGTTCACATTGCAATTCAGCCCCTCGCACAATGAGACTCTGGGTCTGGTTTTCAGAAACCCCAAGTCTTTGGCTAAATGAAATAAGATTTTCTTTCAGGGCACATACAGAAACTTTCATGACTTTCATATGGCACTTAAATTGCAAATTTGGAGCCTCCAGCTCATCCCTTTCTATTATAACTGTATCCAGCATATTTAGGAATATGCAGCCAGCATCATTATACCTTTTAACTCCACAAAACTCTGTTAAGGCATCAAAAACCCTCTCACCCAGAGCCTTGCCTCTTAAAAGCATTTGAGTAGCCATATCCTGTGGTGATATTTTGCCTGTCTCATTTGCCATCTCACTCCATGGACTATCATTGCCATCTTGATTATTGGAAATAGAATCATTAGTGTTTTTGAATCTAATCAGATTAGAGAATTCCAAAAACTCAGAACCAATCCAGAAATCTCATCCATAAGATTCTGTTTCCCAAGAACAGGCATTAGCTTTAGCAATTAAAAGATCATTGCTAAATTATCTGTCATTTTATACAGCATTGGTAGTGGAGGAAGAAGCCACATCATTAGGGTAAAGGAATTGAATGGCTCAGAAGAAAGTGGAAGCACTAACTGTTGTGAATAGAGTAGCAGCTGACAAGTATTGAGCACCTTCTACGTGGTTTAAGTATTTTAAACACATTTTGTTTAAACATCACAACAGTCCTATGGGATGGAAACCTTTATCCCTTATTACAGATCAAGAAACCAAGTCAGAGGCTGCATAACTTGTCCAAAGTCACACAGTAAGGGACTAAGCCAAGGTTTGAACCTAGGAAGTCCGGTTCCAGAACCTGTGCTGCACATACTATGCCACTCTAAAAATGACCTGAAGGCAGTGTTGGTGGTTAAGGAAGATTTTTTCCCCCTCTTTCTTCCTTCTTTAAATGGTTAGAGATCCCAGTCTGTTTCTGAAAATGGAAGGAGACAGAAAGGAAATCCTGAAAATGAGAACTGGAAGAGCAACACAAGTCCTGAGATCAGAAGGTGTAAGATCAAAACCATGATAAGATAATTTACTTAGGATCTAATAACAGGCCTCAGATCCTGGCAGAAGGAGGAAGAGGGCTGCCTAGAATAAAAATATTAAGCTATTGTGGTGTGCCAGGCACTTCTAGATGTTTAATTTGTGTTATTTTATTTAATCCTCCCAATAAACATGTTGCTTCATTTTTACAGATGAGGCCATAGTCTGCAGAGGTTGAGGAAGGTTGTCTTTCTCTCAGTTGGCAGACTGGCTCCAAAGTCTGGTCCTTGTCCAGCTCAGTATTGTCTCAGACTTTCTCCCTCAGACTCAGCCATGCCTTTAGGGGTCTGAAGCAGGGGTCAAGAACAGCACATGATGAAGTTTGTAGGTGTACTTCCAGAAACTGGAGCCTTTGGCTTGCCCATGTGCCAGCTGTGCCTGGAATCTTGGTGGAGCTGCAACTCCTACTCTACAGCTCAATGGACTCACCCAAATCACCTGGCGAGGAGATGATGACGGACAACGGCCATCCCAGGGAATGGAGAGAGTCTGCAGCTGCAGGCAGGATAATCCCATCCATTTTATCCATGGGATATAAGCCATCTCTCACTTGGAGGTGGAGTGGACATCACCATCCCAGACTCCTCAGGATTGGGGGAAGAGCTATGGACTAGAGTGGACTTACTGGTATTGTAATTCAGTTGTAGACATATTGTGATTCAAGCAATGGAAGAAATTACAACATTGAGGTGGAGCCAGTGGCCACTGGACGCTTTCGGGGCAGGGAGAGGGAAAAGCAGTTGTAACACAGGGGCTTTTTCGGGACTTGGGAATTATCCTGAGTGACATTACAACGACAGATATAGGCCATTTTATATCAGCATATAACATGCAGAACTGTGTGGGAGAGAGAGTGGTCTACAATGTGAACTGTGTCCATGCTTAGTGGCAAAGCCCCAGGATGTGTATATCCGTTGCAGGTGATGTGCCACACTAATGAAAGATGTTTATGTGGGAGGTTGTGGGAGGTGTGGGAGGTGGGGAACATGGGAATCCCTGTAATTTTTGTGTAACATTTATGTAATCTAAGCATATTTTAAAATATATTTTAAAAAATGAAAAACAAACAAAAAAAACAGCACATGAGCTTAGAAGCAGGCGGCCCTCGCCTCAAATCCCAGTCATGTTTCAGACTTTCAGTTTGCTATGGTTACAATAATATATCTCCCCAAAGGCTATTGTGAGGATCAAATGAGATAATTTATGTAGAGTGAAAGCTCTCTGAGAGCAGAGATTTGTGCTGTTCATCACCTCATCCCAGGTCCTGGTACAGGCACAATGCAGGTCTTGAATCAGTAATAGGTGTTTTAGTTTCCTAGGTTGCTTAAGCAAATACCATACAATGGGTTGGCTTAAACAATGGTATTTTATTTGCTCATGGTTTTGAGGCAGGGAAAATGTCCAAATCAAGGTGATGCTTTCTTCTGGAAGACTGGCTGTTGGTGATCCTGGGCTCCTCTGTCACATGACAAGGCACATGGTGGCATCTGCTGGTCTCTCCCTTCTGCTCTGGGTTTCATTGAGTCTAGCTTCTTGCTTCCTGTGATTTTTCTCTCTCTGTCTGAATTTCATTCTCTTATAAAGGACTCTAGTAATAGGATTAAGACCCATCCTGATTGGGCTGGGTCACACACACCTTAACTTTTGATGAAGTAACCGCATCGAAAGATCCTACTTAAAATAGGTTCATGCCCACAGGATTGGATTAAATTTAAGAACAAGTTTTTTTCTGAGGTATGTACCATTTTAAACCATCGCAGTGAAGGAAAGAATGCAGTGAAGTGCACAGCATTGTGCTCTAAATGGCAACCTAGGAGAACACAGGTACTAGGAGTAGAGGGTCAAAAGAGCACACCTGAAAAGCCGAGTTCTTTGTGACCTTTGATCATTTGATGGAGAGCATTTTCTAATAACCCCTGTATTTTTTTTACCCCAAAACAGGCTTCTTCACTGTCTAAAAATTATTGGTATACCATAGTACAGTTAGTTGGCTAACCGGAGACACATAGTGTTTTTATTCTGTTCTTAGCGTCAAACCAGAATGTAACTGAAAGCCATGGATGAACCCCTAATCACTCAAAGGACTCTTGATTGTATTTGAGAAGAGTAACTAGAAACCAATGACCGTGAACTCCCATGTCTAAAATAGGAAAGGGATTCGCTTTGGCAGCAATTAGATTAGGGATAATTCCTACAAGAAAGGAATGAAGAAAGAGATAGATTGGAAAGAGATTTTAAGGACAGAAAGAACTGGAGGAACATTGTATAGGACAGCCTTACACGTGTTAGCTGTTTTATACTTTGGGAGTAAGGAACGTGAGCCCATGAACAGTGTTTGTATTACACTTTAAAAAAATGAAACCAACATCTGTTAAGGGATGGGAGAGATGAGCTTGGAGGCTGGGAGCCCGATTGAGAGACTCTTGCTGATGGATTAATGAACCCCTGAATCAGAGTGTTATTTTGTGGGACAGAAAGAGGAATGTTGGCCAAGTATTAATATGGTATGATACTGTAACTCAGATAGTTACATTCTAACCATCTTTGGTACCCATTAAAACAAAAGCTAAGAAAGACAGTGTGTTTACTGAGTTGAGTATCAAATAAACTTTTAAATTTGGTTCAAAATTCTTCTCTCATATCCATATAATAACACCCCAAAATTTAACAACCACCGTGTGTTAGGCACTGTGGCAATTTGATATTGTTTATGAATTCCAAAAATAAATTTTAGATTATGTTTGTAAACTGGTCTGTTCCCCTGGGCATATTAGATTATAATGGATTCAGAGGTTTAACTTTCACTTGATTAAATAATGATTAAGGCTTTGATTGAGCCACGTCAGTAGGATGTTGAGACCCTGCCCCCTTGGTGGGCAGGGACTCACAGAGAAACCTCATGGCAGAGAAGGGAGGTTGGAATTTTGATATTGGAGCCCCAGGAAGTAAATACATAGAGAAGCAGAAACGTGAGGAAGGAGAAAAGACTACTAAACACGGCAGAGGCCCCGGGAAGAGAGACAAGCCGTTTGCCTGATAGTCTACAGCTGGCCTTGTCGGGTGAGCAGAGCAGCTGAGCCCAGAGAGAAACAAGCCCCAGGAAGAGAGGAACCCAGGAAGCCTGAACCCTTGAAGATGTTGGCAGCCATCTTGCTACAACACATGGCAACTGACTTTGGTGACGGAAATAACTTATGCTTTATGGCCTGGTAACTGTAAGCTTCTACCCCAAATAAATACCCTTTATAAAAGCCAACAGATTTCTGGTATTTTGCATCAGTACCCACCCCTTTGGCTGACTAATACAGGCACTGTTCTCTGTGCTGAGATACATGGGAGCAAAGCCACTCCCTTCATGAAGCTTATATCCCAGTAGATAAATACAAAGTAGTAAAGGTATACGGGACAAGAACAGCAATACAGCATGCAGTCTCTGGAGCCAGACTGCATTGCATCAGGTCAGATGTCTTCATCTGTCGTCATCATCATCACCATCACCATTATTTTGTTGCTAGGAAGCAGTAGGAGCACTTAGGAGGGACAAATAACTGCATCTGGAGATGGGAAACGGTTCTGGGGGAGGATACAGTAAGAGCTGAAGGAGAAACCTGGAGAAGGGGGCCAAGTACAAGTATTCCATACAAAGGGGGAAATCTCCAGAAATGAGCACCCAAGGTGGTGAATAATTTAGCATGGCAAGAGCATAGAGTGGAGGTAGAGGATGTTAAACTTAATTTATTCCTGAGCAGGGAGGAGCAGCATTATAGGTTCTTAAATGGTGATCGGATTTGCAGTGTGTAGAAAATTCACCCTGAATACTGTGCAGAGCATGCGATGCTATAGGGGCAAGACTGGAAGCCAAGGGGGTCCCAAACTTTAGTGCCTTCAGGGACTGAGTGAATAATTTACCCATGTGAACACAGTAGGAAGTGGTGGGCTTGTGGTGGATCAGCTATTCAAATGTGAATTGTCTAGAGACGAAATATTCTTGGCCCAAGATTATGGGGATCTTAGTTGGAGAAAGAGTGGGACGATAGAAGTGGACAGATGTGAGAAATAGTGAGGTGGGAGAGTTTTATTAGCAGGGCTTGGTGACTGGTAAGGGAGAAGGCAGGGATGATGCTTGGTTTCTGGCTTAACCATCTGACTGAGCTGCGCCTTCTCTGACTTTGGAACTTAGGAGGGGGAGAAGGTTTTTGGGATTAATTGAGTTCAACTTAGAACTTTGAGATTCAGTGTTGATCACAACAACCTCTGGCTCAGAACCTTCCACTGGATTTCTATCTTGCTCCAAGGAAGAGCCAAGTTCCTTAAGATAGCCAAAGGATTCTGTACATTCTGCATATCCCAACCTCTCTGGCTTATCTCTGTCATTCACCGCTTGCCCACCCCACTCCAACCACCCCATACTGGTTTCCTTGCTGTTCCAGGGCTTTTACCTCAGAGCTTTTGTGTTCCCTTTGCCTGGAAAGCTTTTCCTACAGATGTTAGAATGTCTTCCTTACCCCTACCTCGTTCTAGTCTCTGCTCAAATGTCATTCCATCAGAAGGGCTTCCCTGACCACCCTTTTAAAAATATCTTCCCCCTTCCACAACAAAACTGCTGAAAGCTAATAAACGAATTCTGCAAAGTGGCAGGTTACAAGAACAACATGCAACAATCAGTAGTGTTTCTATACAGGAGGGATGAACAATCTGAAGAGGAAATCAAGAAAAAAATTCCATTTACAATAGCAACTAAAAGAATCAGATATCACCAAGGATATAAAGGACTTGTACATGGAAAACTGCAAAACATTGCTAAAAGAAATCAAAGACCTAAATTAATGAAAGAACATTCCGCGTTCATAGATTAGAAGACTAAATATTGTTAAGATGACAGTTTTCCCATAAGCAATTTATAGATTCATCTCAATCCCAATCACAATTCCAAGAGCTATCTTTGCAGAAATGGAAAAGACAATCCTCAAATTTATATAGAAGGGTATAGTTTATTGCCATGCAGTAAATTGTGACCTGCAGCACAGAGCTTCACCATAAAATGTAAAACTATTCCAAGGAGAATTAAAATTTCTCTGCTTCACCTGAATTTTCTCCATTCAGACCTTACCATTGCTACTTTGGGTTTAAAGAGGAGTGTCTTTTCTGTCTATGTTTGTGGAATGTCCACGCTATAACATTCCTGAAGTAGAAAGTGTTTAAAAAACACACACAAGAATAAATTTTTAAAAAATCCATGGAACTACACTACACTAACAGTGAACCCTAAGTTAAACCATGGACTTTAGTTAATAATACAATTACAAAAATTTGCTATCATCACTTGCAACAAATGTTCCACACCAATGCATGGTGTTAATACTAGGGTGGTTTATGGGAATCCTGTATTTTATGAATGATTGTTCTGTAAACCCATAACTTCTCTGATAAAGAAAAAAAACAAAACAAAAAAACCTGCCACGGATAACCAATTGGAAAATATAATTTTACCTCCTCTCTAGACCAGAAATGCAAATTTAGGCATTTTGGAGAGTCCAGAATTGCAGAAAATGCTCCAATCATTTGATTGAGGTGGGGAGAATAATTGAACTAAAGTTCCCATAAGAGATGCAGTCTTCTTTAGACCATTGTGGCAGTGTGTGGCTAAGGGAAGTCTTGCAAAATGGGAATGGGATCAGTTAGCAACATGCTGGGAGAGAAGATCTGTTTGTTTGTTTTTTTCTATTAGATTTGACCCCTCCTTACTTCTTCTTTACCTTCTGGTGGAAATGGGAAGATAAACAAACATTTTATGCACCCAGTCACTTTGACATGGTCATTTGGCATGTATACTTTGTCCTCCTGGAGCGTTGCCCAGCGAGCCTTGATTTAATAGCTGTTTTTTGGCCAGTGCCTGCATTGTTTGCTCATTCAGATGCCAGGATTAAGAAAGGTGGTGACTGAATTGGCCCACTGACTTCCTCATGTGGGTGGGAGTTTATCTGAGGACTTTGAATTGGGAGTCAGCATTTAGACTGAAAATGCTTTCCTAGTTGAGTTTTAGTGTTTTTATAAGTGTACCTGTCCCTCTTGGTATACTTGAATATTTGAGGGTGCCTCCTCTCTAAGTTTGGTTCTGCTTAATAACTTCAAAAAATAGTAGTTATGAAGATAGCCTTATAGCTTATCTGTGACAACCAGAAATGTCCAATGACTATCAAAATCAAACACGCGTAGGGAAACATCTACAAGACCTTGTAGTAGGTGCTGGTCTCTTAAACCTTACACCCAAAGCACGAGCAACTAAAGAAAAAATAGACAAATGGGACCTCAGAATTAAATACTCTGCACCTCAAAGGACTTTGTGAAGAGAGTAAAAGGCAGCCTACTTACTCAATGGGAGAAAATATTTGGAAATCACACATCCGACAAGGGTCTAATATCTATGATATATAAAGAGATCCTATAACTCAACAATAAAAAGACAAATGACCTGAGTAGGCATTTTTGTAAAGAGGAAATACAAATGGTGAAAAAAACACATGAAAATTTGTTCAACATAACTGGCTATTAGGGAAATGCAAATTAAAACTACAACAAGATATGTCACACCTACTAGAATGGACAATAACAAGACAGAAAACGAGTGTTGGACAGAATGTTGAGAGATAGGAACACTTATTCACCATTCCTGGGAATGTAGAATGGTACAGCCACTGTGGAAGTCTGTTTGGCGGTTCCTAAGGAATTTAGATATAGATCTACCATGTGACCTGGCAATATCGCTACTAGATATATATACCCAGAAGAACTGAGGGCAATAATGTGAACAGACATCTGTACACCAGTGTTCATAGTGACATTTTTCACAATGGCCAAAAGATGGAAACAGCCTAGGTGGTGTCCATCAACTGACGAATGGATAAACTGTGGTATATACACAAGATGGAATATTATTCAGCTGTAAGAAGAAATGAAGTTGTGAAGCATATGACAACGTGGATGAACCTGGAGGACATTATTTTGTTTGAAGCAAGCTAGACACAAAAGGACAATACTGTATAATTTTGCTATTATGAACTAAATATAATGAGCAAAGTCATGGAGTTAATAGCTAGAATATAAGTCACCAGAGAATAGAACGTGGTTAGAGAATGGAGAGCTATGCAGAATTGATAAAAAGTTATTTGTAAATGTTTGGAAATGAATAGAAATGATGAAAGCACATCATAGGATCTGTAATTAGTAGCACTAACATGGGTACGATAGTGGGTTTTTTGGTTTTTTTTTTTGACTAATGAAAATGCTCTAATATTGATTGAAGTGATGAATGCATAACTCGGTGATTATACCAGTGCCATTGATTGTACACTTTAGATTAATTATATGGTTTATGAACAAAAATTATATAGAGTGCGTTTGGGGGAAAATACACCAAATGTAAGATATGGACTATAGTTAGTAGTAATACTTTGATAATGCTTTCTTTCTTTATTTTATTTTAGTTTTTTTTAATATATATTTTTATTTTTTAAAAGAAACTTAAATTATGTAAATGTTACACAAAAAATAGAGAGGATTCCCATATGCCCCACTTCCTTCACTTCCCACACTTTTCCACATTAACAGCATCCTTCATTAGTATGGTACATTTGTTACAATTGATGAACACATCTTGCAGCATTGCCACTAAGTGATGATTATAGTTTACATTGTAGTTTATACTCTTTCCCGCACATTTTTGCAAATTATTACATGATATGCAATGGCCTGTATCTGTCATTGAAATGTCATTCAGGATAATTCCCAACTCCCAAAAATGCCCCCAAATTATACCGATTTTTCCCTCTCCCTCCCCTTAGAACCTCCAGTGGCCACTGCCTCCACATCCATGATAAAAGTTCTTTCATTGCTAGGATCACAACAAGTCTACAGTAGAACAACTGTAAGTCTACTCTAGTCCATCATCCATTCCCCAGTCCTGAGGATTCTGTGATGGTGATGCCCTCTCTACCTCTAATTGAGACGGGGTTTAGGTCCCATGGGGCAGATGGATGGGACTTTCTTGCTTGCAGTTGCAGACTCTCTCTGTTCTTGAGATGGTTGTTGTCAGTCATCATCTCCTTGTTAGTTGTCCTGGGTGAGTCCAATGAACTGGAAAGTAGGTGTTGCAAGTCTGTTGAGATTCAGGGCCCAACTGGCTCATGGACAGCCCAAAGATTTAAGTCTCTTGGACATACATCTGTCAACTCTAGTACTAACTATAGGTTCAAATAGAGGGGCAGCAGAGCCATGTGTAGGGAAAGCACAACTGAGTCCAAGTCTTACCACACTGGGGAGTGTAAATTCCAAAGTAGGGCCCACTGGCAGGGCACCAAAATCCTGAGCTGTCTGCTCTGCCTATAGTGTCTGGATGTCTCCAGAGCCCTCAATAGCCCCATTAGTTGAGGTAATATTTACTTTGGCAGTCTATGAGTTCCTGCTGAGACGTGCCTAGGCGTAACCTCTAAAATGACCTACCAACTCACTTTGAAGTCTCTTAGCCATATAAACTCATTTGTCTTTATGCTTTCCCCCTTTTGGTCAAGGTCTTTTTCCAGTTGCATTGCTACTTGGTGCTTGGTAGTAATCCCCAGGTGCCAGGGAGTCTCATACTCAGGAGTCATGTCCCACACTGAAGGGGGAAGGTAATGCATTTATATGCTGAGTTTTGGCTTAGAGAGAGGCCACATTTGAGCAACAAGGAGGTTCTCAGGAGGTAATGCTTAGGCACCATATAATACTATGCTCAGTTTCAATTTCAAAACTAAAGGTTTATAAGTACAATCATCATAATCAAGGGCCTGTCAGTGGTCCATCCTCCTTCACTAGCCTCTGCCCCTGTACTCAGGGGATTCTTGTTGTCCCATTAGAGAATATGGCAGAGCTCCCCAGTATGGGAATTCGATATTTCTTTAGTTATTGTGTGGATCTCCTCTCACTGTAACAATGCCCCATGAACACTTGAACACATTTATATGCCTTATAGGTATACCTCAGGTGAACCTCCTCCCATGCATCCCCACTTTCTGACACCCCACACCAATGATCCTCCCCTGCCACGGTTGTAGCCCTTCTGTTATCCAAAATTTCTTAAAAATTGAAGCCAACAAAATAATTGAATACAATTAATAGGACAACAATATAATAATGATGGTTTAAAAATAAATAAAATACAAAAAATTTTTTTAAAGTTTGAAATAATGGAAAAAATATAAAATTAAAAAAGATTTTTTTAAACATTGTCTTTCATCACTGTAAGGTCTGTTGTCTTTTATGTGTGGTGACATTTGTTTTCATTTATTCACCTAGAATCTAATTTTTTTCATTTTGTTCAAAGAAGCTTTAGGTTACAGAAAAGTTACGTTCAGAATATAGGTGATTCCCATATATCCAGTGTCCTCTACCTTTTCCCCTTTCCTCTATTAATAACATTTTACATGTGGATGGTATCTTTGTTACAACTGATGTACAAATATTGAAACATTCCTACTAACCGTGATCATTGATTTACATTGTGGTTTACATTTTGGACTGTACAGTTTTATAGATTTTTAATGAAGTTTGACATGGTTTGTATCCATCCTTGCAAGATCATGTAGAACAATTCCATCGCCCCAAAAATGTCCCATGTTCCATCTATTCTATTCCTCCCTGCCTCTCCCCTTGGGACCCACGGTCCCAACATTGTAGTTTCAGCCACATACCCGCAAATCCCCAGAGTTCACCTGCTCCCTCCCACAATCCTCTCCCCAATTCCATGGACAATTTAACCCACCCTTTCCATCCTACCCCTCTTACAGACCAGCACTGCCCAGCCCAATAGCATCACTGCACCACTGTCGTGCCCATCCACTGCACAACTACACCCTTCCACCTTATCATAGATTTTGCCCATATGAGCATTGACTCACCACCTTCTTCTCCCTTTCTGTGTCCTGTAAGCCTGTCTTGCAGACTCTAGCTCTGTAAGTTTGCTCAGTTTGCTTAATTTGTATCAGTGAGGTCATATAATATTTGTCCTTCAGTGCCTGGCTTGCTTCACTCAACATAAGGTCTTCAAGATTCATCCATATTATCCCTTGTGTTAATACTGCTTTCCTTCTTACAGTTGAGTAATATTCCATTGTATGTATATACCACAGTTTGTTTATCCATTCATCTGTTAATGGACATTTGGGTTGTTTCCAACTTTTGGCAATAGTGAATAATGGCACTATGAACATTGGTGTGCATATATCTATTTGTGTCCCAGTTTTCAGTTCTTCTGGGTATGTACCCAGCAGTGGGATTGCTGGATCATATGGCAGTTCTATAGTTAGCTTCCCGAGGAACCGCCATACTGTCCTCCGCAATGGCTGCACCATTCTGCATTCCCACCAGCAGTGGATAAGGGTTCCTATTGCTCCACATCCTTTCCAACACTTTTAGTCCTCTGTTTTTTTAATAGCTGCCAGTCTAATGGGTGTAAGATGATATGTCATTGTAGTTTTGATTTGCATTTCCCTAATAGCTAGTGATGTTGAGCATCTTTTCATGTGCTTTTTAGCCATTTGTATTATTTCTTTGGAGAAATGTCTATTCAAATCTCTTGCCCATTTTT